>OX463859.1:95470-190095 GCA_949825065.1 Odontocerum albicorne
TGGAATGGGGACCGCTGAGGATGTCGACCGGATGTGCGGTGAGGTCGGTGAGGCCGTCCGGATGGCTTGCGAAGCAGCGATCCCACTCACGGGGAAACGCCAACGAAGGGTCTGTCCTTGGTGGTCGGAGGAATTGGGGGACCTGAAGAGAGTTACAATCGCAGCGAGACGCAAACTGCGCAACTCGGGGGTGATCCGAAGGCCTCTGACCCTTGCGGCCTATCTGCAAGCTAAGGAGGAGTTCAGGAGTGCGGTGCTCGCGGCTAAAACGGCGAGCTGGAAGGAACACTGCAGAATCCAAAACAGGGAAACGGTTTGGTCCATGCTGCACAGACTGACGGCCCGCCGTAGCGTTCCCATGCCGGCGACGATTAGGATCAACGGGAGGAGCTGCGGAGACGACGATGAAACCGCTGAAGCAATCCTCCGACATTTCTTCCCAGATGATGACATCACATCTGATACCGAGGCTGATGCACAGACCAGACAACTGACCAAGTTCCTGCCGGACTCGGCAGACGAGCCGCCATTCACAATTGCCGAAGTGCAGTCTGCCATTGACGGGATCAGTCCGAAAAAAGCGCCTGGACTGGACGGAATGACATCGGACATATGCCAACAAGCAGCGAGAGAATGCCCGAAGGAAATAACGGCGATGATGAACGCATGCTTGGCAGTGGGACGATTTCCGGAAAAATGGAAGGAGTCCAGGGTCGTCCTGATACCCAAACAGGGCAAGATGTCGGATGACATCGGATCCATGCGTCCTATTGGACTTATCCCGGTCTTCGGAAGAGTGCTGGAGAGGCTTATAACGGACAGACTTTCGTGGGCACTGAGCAGTGCTGGGGCCATGAGTGACCGACAATACGGGTTTACGCATCAGAAATCGACGGAGGATGCGCTGAACCGAGCCGTGACAGTAATGAAGGAAGCCCGAAACAATAAAAAAGTGGCCCTCGTCATTTCCTTGGACATCAAAGGCGCCTTTGATCACGTGTGGTGGCCCTATTTACTGCTTCAACTGAAAAAGAAGAACTGCCCACGAAACATCTACAAACTGATTCTGTCATACCTGACCGACAGAAAGGTAAGCCTCGTCTTCGGAAACGCCAGGGTGCAGAAAACAACCTCCCTTGGATGTGTGCAAGGCTCCTCCTGCGGACCTATGTTTTGGAACATCACCCTGGATGAACTATTACAGGAGAGCTTCGAGGATGGGGTACACATCCAGGCGTTTGCAGATGACATAATGCTCATAGCGGTCGGAGCTACACTGAGGGAAGCGGAAATTAAGGCAAATGGAGCGTTGCGGAGAGTGAAGGAATGGGGCAGCAGGAGCAGGCTTGAGTTCTCGGCGGAAAAAACACTCGCGATGTGTGTCACCAGAAAGAAGATGGTGCGAGAGGCAGATCTCTTTCTGGGCCAGTCCAGAATAGCAATGGTGCGAAGCTGCAAAGTGCTAGGCGTCATAATAGACAAGAATCTAAATTGGGCAGAACACGTCGACTCCGTGTGCCAGAAGATGGGTGGACTGTTTGGAGCAGTCTCAAGAGCAGCAAAACCCACCTGGGGTCTCTCATCCGAGATTCTTCAGGTGCTCTATAAAGGAGCTATAGAGCCCATTGCTCTCTACTGTTCCAGCATCTGGGGGGAGGCGTGCAAACGGAGGGCAATTCGCAGGAAGTTGGGTCAAGCGCAGAGGCCCATGTGCATAAGGATCTGCCGAGGATATCGCACGATCTCGCTGAATTCAGCGATGGCCATCTCCGGCGTGCCACCTCTTGCTCTTCGAGTCCTGGAAGCAGCCGAACTGTACCGCGTGAAGCGAGGAGCCCCGCTATCGACACTGCCGAGCGACAGAGAATGCATGCTGCCGGTGAAATGGGGATCTCTCCCACATCCCGCGAAGAGGCATCCTGAAGATATTTGCGGGAAGGAAACACGCGACGACGAGGAATACAACATCTTCACGGACGGCAGCCTGCTGGATGGAAAGGTTGGGGCAGCGTTCGTGGTGTATAGAGAACGAGCAGAAATTGCCGTTAAGAAATTGAAACTGGCGGATTACTGCTCAGTTTTTCAAGCGGAGCTGATAGCGATAAAGTCGGCGGTCGACTGGGTCTATAAGAAAGACATATCCGGAACGACAATACGCATCGAGTCGGACTCGTTGTCGGGACTCACGGCAATGAGGGATCGCGCAAGCTTGAATCCGATCGTTAGGGAGATTTTCTCTCTCGGTGACCGGGTGAGAGATCGCGACAATATAATCTACTACCGATGGGTAAAGGGTCACTCGGGGAACCGAGGCAATGACAGGGCCGACGAGCTTGCGAGAGCAGCGGGAGCGCTACGGGTGCAACCGTCATACGACAAGTTTCCAGTGAGCTTCGCTAGGAAGGCACTGAAGGACAAAACCCGAAACACCTGGAATGTGGAATATCTGACGGACACGGCGGGGGGAATGACGAAACGCTTCTTCAAGAGCATTGAAGAGGCGCGCGCATACGCCAAAATGAGCTCTCTGAGCTTTGAGGTGACACAGGCTCTCACAGGACACGGTGCATTCAGGCAATACCTTAAGAGATTTAGACTGGCAGACGAAGAAACCTGCCCATGCGACGACAGAACACAACAGACAGTCGAACATGTCCTGCAGGATTGCCCAGCAACCGAAAGAGTACGCTTTGAGGCACGGTGCAAATTGAACAGCCAGACCATGAGGATGGAGGATATTAGAAGTTGGTTGATCGACAAGGAGACCTCAGAAGCCATTCAATGCTACATTAAGACGGCGAT
Organism: Odontocerum albicorne; assembly: GCA_949825065.1. NCBI lineage: Eukaryota > Metazoa > Arthropoda > Insecta > Trichoptera > Odontoceridae > Odontocerum > Odontocerum albicorne. Next base: position 98,273 of record OX463859.1, read on the forward strand.
CAATGTCATGGTAAGAATGAATGAAAGGGATAGAATGAACACAACGGACACTGACACAGGGAATAATGCCGAGGACTAAAGGTCACATCGGAAGGCCAGAGAGCCGGCCATCCCGACTGAGTTTACTGCGATTCCTCAGTCGTAAGGCAAATGCCGGGATAGGTTCCAAAAAAGACGTGCGCAGACGCATTCCTATCTATCCCATACACTGCAACACAGGGACAAAAGCACAAAATGTAGAGTATACACAAGGAAAAAAAATAAAATAAATAAATCAAATCGTGCTGATAAGCCTTGTATGTAATAAACAAGGCGGCCAAAATCAACTCACTCAAAAAAAAAAAAAAAAAAAAAACCTAACCTAACCTAACCTAACCTAACCTAACCTAACCTAACCTAACCTAACCTAACCTAACCTAACCTAACCTAACCTAACCTAACCTAACCTAACCTAACCTAACCTAACCTAACCTAACCTAACCTAACCTAACCTAACCTAACCTAACCTAACCTAACCTAACCTAACCTAACCTAACCTAACCTAACCTAACCTAACCTAACCTAACCTAACCTAACCTAACCTAACCTAACCTAACCTAACCTAACCTAACCTAACCTAACCTAACCTAACCTAACCTAACCTAACCTAACCTAACCTAACCTAACCTAACCTAACCTAACCTAACCTAACCTAACCTAACCTAACCTAACCTAACCTAACCTAACCTAACCTAACCTAACCTAACCTAACCTAACCTAACCTAACCTAACCTAACCTAACCTAACCTAACCTAACCTAACCTAACCTAACCTAACCTAACCTAACCTAACCTAACCTAACCTAACCTAACCTAACCTAACCTAACCTAACCTAACCTAACCTAACCTAACCTAACCTAACCTAACCTAACCTAACCTAACCTAACCTAACCTAACCTAACCTAACCTAACCTAACCTAACCTAACCTAACCTAACCTAACCTAACCTAACCTAACCAGTTGTGGTCCTACCTTGGTCGAGGAAGCATCGTTGTTTCGACGCTCCTCATTTTGGTTCACAATTGGCGTTTAAATCTGTTTTACAGAGTTAAAATAGCTTGTGTTTTGTGCGGAATTTGACGATCTATCTTTTGGTGTTTTTATTTTTTCTGTGGCTTCAAAATTGACGGAGATATTTAAAAATAACTTCTGTGAAAAATTACGATAAATTTGACAGTTCAATTCTGACAATCGGAATTTCATAGAAGTGTTCCAGGGATGATAGGATGGGTAACTAAATAATATATTTCATTTATTATTTTTTAATATTATTTAAAATTTTCTAGGTGAGCTGCTCCGTATTCCGTGGCGCTTCTTTCTGACTGGGCGACGGCCCCGGTGGAGTGGTGAGCAGTCGTGATCCAAGAGAGTGGCCAGGAGTCGCGATTCAAGAGAGTGGCCGGGAGCCAAACTCATGTGCTGCGTTCTGTGAACACTGTTTAGTGCTTTGGGACCGGAAACACTGTTTAGTGCTGTTTAGTGAACACTGCTTAGTGCTTTGGGACCGGAAAATTGTTGGAGAAAATTTTCCGGGTTTTTCCGGCATTTTTCCGAGCTTTTCCGACATTGTAGGGTTTTCGAAAAATTTCAGGAATTTTCCTGGATCTTTCAGGATTTCAGGAATATATTTTTTTCAGGAACTTCAGGATATTTATTTTTCAGGAAATTCAGGAATTTTTTTCAGGTTGCAGGAATAACAGCTTAGAGTTGAACTTGAAGAGAGGAGATCTCAACGAGTGGAGCAGCTAGCGATCGCAACATGTCGGGGACGGAGGAGAGTTCCGTCACCGAAAACACGCCTAGGCCCCCACGAAAGAAGCGAAGCAGAGTAGCCAAAACCGACCGGATGGAGAAGAACGACACGGAGAGCAGTGGGGACGAGACCAGCGCCAGGGATAGGGCTGTTCAACTTTGCGAAGTGGTCTTGAAAAAAGCCAAATCCCAGGACATCATAAGCGCTATCCTGGAGTTGAAGACCATTATTAATGGCTGGGAGAAGACCCGAAACGAGGGGGATGCGAATGCCGGGGCTACTGACAAGGGAACGGGTGTTGAGGACGCCATCAAGGTCCTTAGCGAGAAGATGGACGAAATAAGGGGGGAGGTGGCTCTCCTAAAAAAGGAGAGCAGAGCGGCTAGGACCCAGCCCCGTCCGGGACCCGCTTCAAGTATGACCGGTGGAGGGAGAGCCCACTCAGGGCCCGTAGTGGGCGTAGGAGGAGTAGCACACCCATCGGAGGTCCCGCAAAGGGAAAAATCTTATGCATTGGTCGTGTCGAGCACCAATAAAGAGGAGACATCGGAGGCCATCAGGAAGAAGTTAATCTCGTCTGTCAAGCCGCAAGCGCTCAAGATCGGGATTCAAAAGATGACTGGGGTCTCGATGAATCGAGTAGTGGTGACCTGTCCCGAGCCTGGCCATATAATAAAGCTTAAAGAGGCTATAATAAAGGATAGCGGATTACGGGCGGAGGAAAGCGGACGCAGACGACCCATCATCATCTTTAAGGGAATAGGGAAGGAGACCAGCGAGGAAGATCTATTTGAGTGCCTCGTTATGCAAAACGAGGCGATTTCTGAATCAACCGGAGAAGCGGACATCAAGCAGTCGATGCGGATTCTGCGAACGACGAGGAATCGCAGCGATAGACTGAAAAATGTAATCGCTTCGGTGGAGCCCGGTCTAAGGAACGCCCTGCTGAAGCAGGGCAGAGTCAACATCGGCTTTATTCGGGTGCACGTGGAGGACTGCTCCCCAATAGTGCAATGTTTTAAGTGCCTTGGATTCGGGCACATGACATCGAAATGTACTCAGAGCCAAAAATGCATGCACTGTGCGGGGAACCACCGTATCTCCGAATGTCCCACCAGGGAGGACGAATTAACAAAAAAATGCGCCAACTGTTGCAGGATGAATGCGAGGTCGAGCGCTAAACTGCCAGATGAGCACAGGGCAAACGACAGACAGTGCGGATACCTCCAAAGATTGGAGAAGCGAGCGTGCGAGACCATCAATTATGGCTAAAGTGCACGCCGTGTGCGACCCAATCCGAGTGTATCAGGCAAACCTGCAGCGATCGGCATTAGCCCTGGACATGGCCGTTCTGGGTGACGAGGTTGACGTCTTTCTCCTGCAGGAGCCGTATACCGGGGCCACTGGTAGCGTGCGTGGATTAAGCGGCAGTGTGTTTCAAAGAACCGGGGCCCAAATGGAGAACCCAAATAAAGCCATGATCTTGATACGGTCGGACGAGTTGAGAGCAGTCCTACTGTCAGAATTTACGGACTCCAACTCGGTATTCGTGTCGGTGCACTTGGGGGGACGAAAGCTGATCCTCGGGTCGGTCTACGTAGAGCCGCGTGCAAGCCTCGATACGATCCTCGCTAAGATTGAGATAATGGCGTCCCTCTACAAAGATCACCAATTCGTAGTGGGCGGTGACTTCAATGCCAAGAGCACGTGGTGGGGAAGCGCGAGAACGGACGTTAGGGGCTCCGCCATCACGGACCTTTGTGCTGAGCTGGGATGGAGCATCCTTAATGAGGGCGCGACTCCTACCTTCGACACCGTCAGAGGGAACAGAAGACTCGTCTCATTTATAGATGTGACCATGTGCAGCGGTGGACTCTTGGAGGTGGTCCGAGACTGGCGGGTGGATGGGTCCACTGTCAGTTTCTCTGACCACAACCCTATAGAGTTCACAATAGTCCCTGATCGAGACCAGGTCATCTGCCCAAACAAAACCAGGAAGTACGCAACGCATAAGGCGAACTGGAATAAATTCCGAGGCAGTATCAGGGACTCCATCGCGAATATGGCCGACGATTGGGATGGAATGGGGACCGCTGAGGATGTCGACCGGATGTGCGGTGAGGTCGGTGAGGCCGTCCGGATGGCTTGCGAAGCGGCGATCCCACTCACGGGGAAACGCCAACGAAGGGTCTGTCCTTGGTGGTCGGAGGAATTGGGGGACCTGAAGAGAGTTACAATCGCAGCGAGACGCAAACTGCGCAACTCGGGGGTGATCCGAAGGCCTCTGACCCTTGCGGCCTATCTGCAAGCTAAGGAGGAGTTCAGGAGTGCGGTGCTCGCGGCTAAAACGGCGAGCTGGAAGGAACACTGCAGAATCCAAAACAGGGAAACGGTTTGGTCCATGCTGCACAGACTGACGGCCCGCCGTAGCGTTCCCATGCCGGCGACGATTAGGATCAACGGGAGGAGCTGCGGAGACGACGATGAAACCGCTGAAGCAATCCTCCGACATTTCTTCCCAGATGATGACATCACATCTGATACCGAGGCTGATGCACAGACCAGACAACTGACCAAGTTCCTGCCGGACTCGGCAGACGAGCCGCCATTCACAATTGCCGAAGTGCAGTCTGCCATTGACGGGATCAGTCCGAAAAAAGCGCCTGGACTGGACGGAATGACATCGGACATATGCCAACAAGCAGCGAGAGAATGCCCGAAGGAAATAACGGCGATGATGAACGCATGCTTGGCAGTGGGACGATTTCCGGAAAAATGGAAGGAGTCCAGGGTCGTCCTGATACCCAAACAGGGCAAGATGTCGGATGACATCGGATCCATGCGTCCTATTGGACTTATCCCGGTCTTCGGAAGAGTGCTGGAGAGGCTTATAACGGACAGACTTTCGTGGGCACTGAGCAGTGCTGGGGCCATGAGTGACCGACAATACGGGTTTACGCATCAGAAATCGACGGAGGATGCGCTGAACCGAGCCGTGACAGTGATGAAGGAAGCCCGAAACAATAAAAAAGTGGCCCTCGTCATTTCCTTGGACATCAAAGGCGCCTTTGATCACGCGTGGTGGCCCTATTTACTGCTTCAACTGAAAAAGAAGAACTGCCCACGAAACATCTACAAACTGATTCTGTCATACCTGACCGACAGGAAGGTAAGCCTCGTCTTCGGAAACGCCATGGTGCAGAAAACAACCTCCCTTGGATGTGTGCAAGGCTCCTCCTGCGGACCTATGTTTTGGAACATCACCCTGGATGAACTATTACAGGAGAGCTTCGAGGATGGGGTACACATCCAGGCGTTTGCAGATGACATAATGCTCATAGCGGTCGGAGTTACACTGAGGGAAGCGGAAATTAAGGCAAATGGAGCGTTGCGGAGAGTGAAGGAATGGGGCAGCAGGAGCAGGCTTGAGTTCTCGGCGGAAAAAACACTCGCGATGTGTGTCACCAGAAAGAAGATGGTGCGAGAGGCAGATCTCTTTCTGGGCCAGTCCAGAATAGCAATGGTGCGAAGCTGCAAAGTGCTAGGCGTCATAATAGACAAGAATCTAAATTGGGCAGAACACGTCGACTCCGTGTGCCAGAAGATGGGTGGACTGTTTGGAGCAGTCTCAAGAGCAGCGAAACCCACCTGGGGTCTCTCATCCGAGATTCTTCAGGTGCTCTATAAAGGAGCTATAGAGCCCATTGCTCTCTACTGTTCCAGCATCTGGGGGGAGGCGTGCAAACGGAGGGCAATTCGCAGGAAGTTGGGTCAAGCGCAGAGGCCCATGTGCATAAGGATCTGCCGAGGATATCGCACGATCTCGCTGAATTCAGCGATGGCCATCTCCGGCGTGCCACCTCTTGCTCTTCGAGTCCTGGAAGCAGCCGAACTGTACCGCGTGAAGCGAGGAGCCCCGCTATCGACACTGCCGAGCGACAGAGAATGCATGCTGCCGGTGAAATGGGGATCTCTCCCACATCCCGCGAAGAGGCATCCTGAAGATATTTGCGGGAAGGAAACACGCGACGACGAGGAATACAACATCTTCACGGACGGCAGCCTGCTGGATGGAAAGGTTGGGGCAGCGTTCGTGGTGTACAGAGAACGAGCAGAAATTGCCGTTAAGAAATTGAAACTGGCGGATTATTGCTCAGTTTTTCAAGCGGAGCTGATAGCGATAAAGTCGGCGGTCGACTGGGTCTATAAGAAAGACATATCCGGAACGACAATACGCATCGAGTCGGACTCGTTGTCGGGACTCACGGCAATGAGGGATCGCGCAAGCTTGAATCCGATCGTTAGGGAGATTTTCTCTCTCGGCGACCGGGTGAGAGATCGCGACAATATAATCTACTACCGATGGGTAAAGGGTCACTCGGGGAACCGAGGCAATGACAGGGCCGACGAACTTGCGAGAGCAGCGGGAGCGCTACGGGTGCAACCGTCATACGACAAGTTTCCAGTGAGCTTCGCTAGGAAGGCACTGAAGGAGAAAACCCGGTACACCTGGAATGTGGAATATCTGACGGACACGGCGGGAGGAATGACGAAACGCTTCTTCAAGAGCATCGAGGAGGCGCGCGCATACGCCAAAATAAGCTCTCTGAGCTTTGAGGTGACACAGGCTCTCACAGGACACGGTGCATTCAGGCAATACCTTAAGAGATTTAGACTGGCAGACGAAGAAACCTGCCCATGCGACGACAGAACACAACAGACAGTCGAACATGTCCTGCAGGATTGCCCAGCAACCGAAAGAGTACGCTTTGAGGCACGGTGCAAATTGAACAGCCAGACCATGAGGATGGAGGATATTAGAAGTTGGTTGATCGACAAGGAGACCTCAGAAGCCATTCAATGCTACATTAAGACGGCGATCAATGTCATGGTAAGAATGAATGAAAGGGATAGAATGAACACAACGGACACTGACACAGGGAATAATGCCGAGGACTAAAGGTCACATCGGAAGGCCAGAGAGCCGGCCATCCCGACTGAGTTTACTGCGATTCCTCAGTCGTAAGGCAAATGCCGGGATAGGTTCCAAAAAAGACGTGCGCAGACGCATTCCTATCTATCCCATACACTGCAACACAGGGACAAAAGCACAAAATGTAGAGTATACACAAGGAAAAAAAATAAAATAAATAAATCAAATCGTGCTGATAAGCCTTGTATGTAATAAACAAGGCGGCCAAAATCAACTCACTCAAAAAAAAAAAAAAACCTAACCTAACCTAACCTAACCTAACCTAACCTAACCTAACCTAACCTAACCTAACCTAACCTAACCTAACCTAACCTAACCTAACCTAACCTAACCGTAGTTGTTTCCGTATCCTTTCCGGGTCCTCCGCCGGGTCGCAGTTTGGGAATAGGTGTAGTTAGGGTCGTAGCTGGGGGTGTAGGCTGGGTTGGCTCGCGGGTGCGACGCGGCGGATTCCTTCCCGAGCCGGCCGTCTGTCGTCCTCTGAGAGGAGGTCGATCAGTTCGTGCTCGGTGGTTGTTGGGCCTGGCCGGTCACTCCTTCCCCGCTCTGGGTCCAGGGTCCAGGGAACGGGTCCAGGGTCGTTGACCGCCCGGTGACGGCGTTGGTGTCGGGTGCCGGAGGCTTGGCTTTGTTCCTTCCCTTCGGGCCTGAACGATCACGATATGCCTCGGGAGGTGAGGACTCCCGTATCCGGGGACCCCTTCGCGCGCTCGACTGCGACGCCTAGATCTCCGCAGAGACAGCGCATTATCAGGGTCAACAGCAGCCCCGAACTGGAGGTGAGGGCGGACAGCGGGGGGAGTAAAACCAGCGTCAAGGTTAGGGCTATGGAGCTGTGCGACAGCGTCCTTCGGAGGACTAAGTCCCAGGACATAATAAGCGCCATAAGGGAAATTAAAAACATTGTCGAGGGTCTGGTTGAGATTCAGAGTAAAGAGAGTGTGGACACTTGTAAGGCTCGTGGGGAGGAGGGTGTCGCGGGGGCCATAAGACTGCTGAGTGAAAAGGTGGACAGTATGAAGGGTGAGATCGCTCTTCTCAAGGATGAGACAAGAGCCCGTGGATCGCGGACGCAGCCGGAGCTTACCTACGCGAGTGCGGTTGGGGGCTCCAGGGCCACTGGGGGCATCCCGAGAACTGAGGCGACGAGACAGAGGCCACCCGAGCGCAGTTATGCGCTCGTTGTTTCCAGCGACAACAGGGAGGATACCTCGGCCAGTATCAAGAGGGCGATATTTGATGGGATAAAACCGCAACTGAAGGAGATGAGGATTGGCATAAATGGAATTACTCCGGTCTCGCAGAACCGGGTACTGATCACGTGCCCGGTTAAGGAGCATGCGGAAAAACTGAAGACCGCTGTGGACCGCGTGCAGGGCCTTAGATCTCAGGAGGGAAAAAGGAAAAGGCCGGTCATGATTTTTAAGGGCGTCGGTAAGGAAACCCCGGATGATGAGCTCGTCGAATGCATGATCATGCAGAATGATGGGATTCACCGAGTGCTTGAGGGTAAGCCTGAGGAGGCGATTAAAATATTGAGGGCCATGAAGGGAAAAAACGAGTTCCTTAGGAACGTTGTAGTTGCGGTGACCCCGGATATTAGGAATGCGCTCCTCGAGACTGGCCGAGTGAACATTGGCTTCATGCGGGTTCATGTTGAAGATGCGTCGCCGGTGGTCCAGTGCTACAGATGTCTCGGCTTTGGGCATACAACTGGACGATGTGCGGAGAAGAATCAGGTGTGCTCCCACTGTGCGGGGCCCCATCGTTTTGCGGAGTGCACTGATAAGGACAGTAACGAACGTAAGAAGTGCCACAACTGTATCAAGATCAACCTAAGGATGGGCCTGACAACAGACGTTAAGCACAGAGCCAGCAGCGACACGTGCCCGTACAGACAGCGCATGGAGCGAAGAGCCTTGGAAAGCACTAACTATGGCTACTAGTGGCGTGGGTGTTATAAGAGTGTTACAACAGAATGTACAAAGGGCGAGACTGGCGCTGGACATGGTCAGCATGAGTGACGCACAGATTTGTCTTCTGCAGGAGCCGTATACGGGTGCTGCGGGGCATGTGACTTCGGCCTGCAGGCGAGTGTACCAGCGGAACGGGGGGTGTAGAGATACACCCTGTAAAGCTGCTATACTAGTGGACCGGCAGTTTCCCGAGGGGGAGATCCTGGACCAATTTACTGACCTGGGAGCGGTTTTCATTAAGATAAAGATGGTGGGTCGAGTTGTGGTTTTGGGTTCGGTCTACGTGGAGCCACTGGCTGATATGAACCCTGTATTGATTAGGCTCGGTAGGCTTCTTGAAGCCGTGAGTGATATGGGCGCATTGGTGTTGATCGGGGGAGACTTTAATGCCAAGAGCTCATGGTGGGGATCCAGCCGGACGAACGGAAGGGGCACTATGCTGGCGGAATTCCTGGCCGAAGTGGGGTGCTCAGTTCTGAACCGGGGGGATGATCCGACCTTTGAAGTTTATAGGCGGGGTAGGAGATCTGCGTCGCATATTGACGTTACGTTCTGTTGTGCGGCGACGGAGCGTCTGGTGTCGGATTGGCGTGTGGAGACGGATAACCCCGGCTACTCTGATCACAATCCCATATTTTTCTCGGTGGCTGGAGTGCCCCCACACGAGCGGCTTCATGATGGTACGCGGAAGTTCCGGTCGGACCTGGCGGACTGGAGACGATTCTCTGCAGAGGTGGGGATTTTCGTTGGCGATCTCACTGCTGCCCTGAGAAGGACCGAAGGTGCTCGTGACCTGGACTTGGTGTGTGCGGAGATGAGTTCCATTGTGAGCAGGGCCTGTGGAAAGTCAATGCCGCCATATAAGATGGGTGGCAGGAAGGCATGCCCTTGGTGGAGCGATGAGCTCGCGAACCTTAAAAGGAGCGTGACCACAGCAAGACGCAGGGTTCGGAACTCCACCGAAGAAAGAAGAAGATCCGTTACGCTCCCAGTCTACCTGGAGCTCAAGGAGAAATTTAGAGCTGAGGTATCAAAGGCCAAGACCGAAAGCTGGAAGAGCGTGTGTAGACTGCAGGGCAGGGAAACGGTGTGGGGCTTGCTTAATCGAGTTCGAGGCGGTCGGCAGCCGTTGCCTGCCACCATCACTGTGGGTGGCAAACGGCTTAACACACCTGAGGAGAGAGTCCAGGCGATTCTCGGTCACTTCTATCCCGACGATGACCTCACTACTGAGACGGATGAGCATGTGGCCATTAGAGCGGAGGCTTCTCAATTTCCGGAGGCAGCGGATGAACCGGAGTTTGGATGCGTGGAGATTGGGCGTATTCTTTCGGAGATGGACCCCAGGAGGGCGCCTGGATCCGATGGATTCACGGCCGACATCCTGTCTAGGATAAACGAGGATTTCCCTAACCTGCTACACGAACTTATGAACGCCTGCTTCCGGATCGGCCACTTCCCAACTGCTTGGAAGGGAGCCCATGCTCTCTTGGTTCCGAAGGCTGGCAGGCGGGGGTCCGATGTGGTGGATTTTAGGCCGATCGGTCTCATCTCCGTATTTGGGAAGCTGCTCGAGAGGTTGATCGTTGGACGTGTCACTTGGCGGATGGACTGCGAGGGCAGATTAAGCAATCGCCAATATGGATTCACGTTTCAAAAGTCGACTGAGGATGCCCTCAACAACGCCGTGGGAATGTTAAGGCGGGCAAGAGAGGGGAAAAGCATTGCAATTGCGGTATCCCTTGATATCAGGGGCGCCTTTGACCACGCGTGGTGGCCGTTCCTCCGAGTCCAGCTCCTGAGGAGAGCTTGTCCGCGTAACGTCTTCATGCTAATACAAAGCTATCTGGAGGACAGGAAAGTATCCATGAACTTCCAGGGTGTCACTGCTAGCAAGCCCGCCACTAAAGGTTGCGTCCAGGGATCTGTATGTGGCCCCAAGTTCTGGAACTTGATCGTGGACGATCTTCTGCAGACTGAGTTCGGTAAAAGTGTACACGTCCAGGCCTTTGCGGATGATATCGTTGTTATAGTCGTGGGTGAGGACATCGACAGCGTTGAGCGCGACACGAATGAGGCGCTTGCTTTGGTGAGCAACTGGGGAAGACGGGCGAAGCTGAACTTCTCGGGACCGAAGTCGCTGGCTATGGTGGTTACCAAAAAGCTAATACGTCGGGACCCGTGCTTGTGGCTGGGCGGGGAGAGAGTTTCGCTCGTCAAGGAGATCAAGCTCCTGGGAGTCATAATAGACCGGAACCTGAGCTGGACCAAGCACGTCGCAAACATTTGCGAGAAGATGGCCGTGCAATTTAATATCCTCTCGCGTATTGCCAGATGTACGTGGGGCATAGCGCCGGACGTGGCCAAAACAGTTTACGTTGGTGCAGTGCAACCCCTTGCCCTGTACTGTGCAAGTGTGTGGGGCGAGGCGTGTCTAAAAAAGCACATTGCCAAACGACTGAACCAGGCGCAGCGACCGTTCTGTATCAGAATTATTAAAGGATACAGGACGATGTCAGCGGATTCAGCTATGGCGCTCGCGGGAATGATGCCCCTTAGCCTCAAAGTGCGAGAATGTGCCGACCTATACTGGGTCAAAAGGGGGTACCCTTTGCCTGGTGTCCCGGATGATGTGGTTTATCAGGGTGTGGCGCGGAGAGCTGAGTTTCCTCACCCGGCGAGGACAGACACGGTGGTTCGTTTGAGTTTTGGCGACCACAGCAACCCATGTGCGAGCATCTACACAGACGGGAGTCTGCTAGATGGCGAGGTGGGAGCGGCATTTGTGGTTTACAAGGACCGGGACGAGATACACAGGCGAAAAATTAAGCTGGCGGATTGCTGCTCGGTATTCCAGGCCGAACTGGTGGCGGTGAGGGAGGCGCTGGCCTGGATCGGGGACACAAGCGTTCCCCTGCGGATAGTTGAGATCCATTCGGACTCACTGTCTGGCTTAAGGGGAATAGCGGATCCAGGCAGCACCAACCCCATTATTCGGACAATACTTGACACAGTGAGCCGTCTGCGGAGTAGGGATGTGGTGGTCCAGTTCCGCTGGGTTAAAGGTCACTCGGGAAATGTTGGTAACGACCGAGCGGATGAGCTTGCGAGGCAGGCGGGACAACTGAGAGTGGCTCCGATCTACAGCGGGTACCCGCTTTGCTTCGCGGCAAGAATTCTTCGAGAGAGATATACGATGCTGTGGAACGAGCAATATGTCTCGAACTCAGCGGGACGGACAACCAAGATGTTCTTCAGAACCATTTATGAGGCGCTGACGTTCGCGCGGAAGGCAGTCCCCACATTCGAAGTGACGCAGGCACTCACAGGACACGGATGCTTCATGAGGTACCTAAAAAGATTTCATCTTGCGGAGTCTGAGAGCTGCCCGTGTGACGAGAGTGTGGTGCAGGATGTGCTGCACGTGCTGCTGAGTTGTCCCGCACAAGCCGTCAGACGGGGGAAACTGGAGAACGAGCTGGGGGTATCCCAACTTCTGCTTGAGAATCTAAGGGAGGGACTCTTAATGAAAGAGAATGTTTCCGCCATATGTTTATATATCACCGAAGTAGTAAAATCCACAAAACACATGAACACTATAACAAGGGAAGAATACCAAGGAGCAGGTCTCTTTGAAGGGCCTTCAGCCGCGTCCCGACGGAGTTTACCGTGATTTCTCCTGTTGTAAGGCAAATGCCGGGGCGCTTCCAATAAAGTCGTGCGCGGACGCATTCCTTGTCCCATCCACACACTGCACATTCGAAACACATCAAACTTATTTAGAGCAATAAATAATAAACACTTTTGGGGTATGCACTGAGGGCACAGGCATAGAAGTGGGTCTCCAAAGAACCACTTCAGAGAGTCCAAACACAATCCCGGGGTTATAAACCTGGTGCGTTATAAGCCAGGTGCCCATTAGCACAACTCCTTCTATAAAAAAAAAAACCTAACCTAACCTAACCTAACCTAACCTAACCTAACCTAACCTAACCTTACCTAACCTAACCTAACCTAACCTAACCTAACCTAACCTAACCTAACCTAACCTAACCTAACCTAACCTAACCTAACCTAACCTAACCTAACCTAACCTAACCTAACCTAACCTAACCTAACCTAACCTAACCTAACCTAACCTAACCTTACCTAACCTAACCTAACCTAACCTAACCTAACCTAACCTAACCTAACCTAACCTAACCTAACCTAACCTAACCTAACCTAACCGAGCACAAAAGCTATGAATATTCTGCAAAACGCATCGGCGCTGGAGTCTGCAAGTAACGTAGTACACACTAACACTAACAGGGAATAATGCCGAGGGAAGAAAAACCACATCGGAAGGCCGCGTTGCCAGCCATCCTGACTGGGTTTGCTGTGATTCCCCAGTCGTAAGGCAAATGCCGGGATGGGACCCATTAAAGCCGTGCACAGACGCATTCCTTCACATCCCGCACACATTTCCAGACAGACACACACGTACATGAAACATGAAACACGGAACAGCGAAAACAGGGAAAACAAAAAAATGGGAAAAATACTTGGCGACACAGTTCGCTAAGGATTAAAAGCCAATATGATCCCGTAACCTTGTACGTGATAAGCAAGGTAGCTCCCATCACAACTCCACTCCAAAAAAAAAAAAAAAACCTAACCTATCCTAACCTAACCTAACCAGTTGGGCCCAGCTACTGACCGAGTGAACACGTACTGCGTTTCGCTTCGCTCATACTTGCTCGAATATTTATGTTATTGTACGAAATCATAAAATATTGTTTGTTTTTTGTACTAGTGTGTTACATCAATGGATGCGGATTTTTCAGTGTGATAGTGATCTGTTTTTGTTTTAAAAAAATATTGATAAATGGACATCTTATAGTGAAAAAACCAAAACTTTGTGGTTCTGGTGCGCGCTCCGCGTTTTTGCGAAACGCTGCCCAAACTAAAGCAACGAGAGGCAATTTTTTTTGAGTATATTGTGAAATCTTGGTGTTTGTACAATTTGAGATTATAAGAAAAAAAATTATGACAGTTTTTGGAATTTTTAAAGGTGAAAAAGTGAAATTCGATTGTGGGACTTTCTTCGCGTGAATATAATAAAAACTTTTACTTTCGTAGTCAAAATAGATTAAACACAACTGGATTCAGTATGTGTAATTAAAAAAAACAATTTTTGGGTGTTATTCAGAACTCTGGCATTGAATTGACTGAACTCGAAAAGTGTCGTGATTTTGGTCTTAGTTTGCGCCTTCCCGAGATAGAGGACCCCATATTTTTTTTTAATAATCCAATAGACAATTTTTCTCTGAATCGATTGATACCTCATGTGACTGGATTGGGTTTTAAACAACGAGCCTGTGAATTTTTTTCCGGAACCGTACAGTCCGTCTTGGGCGCCCGCCAGTGTGGCGCCATATTGTGTCGCCATTCATTAAACGTCTGACACTGTGTCGCCCAAATATTTCGCTGAAAAAATTAAAATTCCTATCTCGAGGCGGATGGTCGACCATAGGCGCTCGAGAACAATCTAGAATAGTTGGTCGCCGGATCTGCATCTTAGAAGAGGGAAGAGAAACGAAGAGAGGAGGGAGGGAGAAGAATTCCAGTTATCTCGTCAACGGGGCTTCGCAGACAAAAACGGATAAAAAATTTCCCCCCTTTCAATCACCCCGCTCAGGGGGGATTGAGCTCCTCCTGTGGACCTATGTTTTGGAACATCACCCTGGATGAACTATTACGGGAGAGTTTCGAGGATGGGGTACACATCCAGGCGTTTGCAGATGACATAATGCTCATAGCGGTCGGAGTTACACTGAGGGAAGCGGAAGATAAGGCAAATGGAGCGTTGCGGAGAGTGAAGGAATGGGGCAGCAGGAGCAGGCTTGAGTTCTCGGCGGAAAAAACACACGCGATGTGTGTCACCAGAAAGAAGATGGTGCGAGAGGCAGATCTCTTTCTGGGCCAGTCCAGAATAGCAATGGTGCGAAGCTGCAAAGTGCTAGGCGTCATAATAGACAAGAATTTAAATTGGGCAGAACACGTCGACTCCGTGTGCTAGAAGATGGGTGGACTGTTTAGAGCAGTGTCAAGAGCAGCAAAACCCACCTGGGGTCTCTCATCCGAGATCCTTCAGGTGCTCTATAAAGGAGCTATAGAGCCCATTGCTCTCTACTGTTCCAGCATCTGGGGGGAGGCGTGCAAACGGAGGGCAATACGCAGGAAGCTGGGTCAAGCGCAGAGGCCCATGTGCATAAGGATCTGCCGAGGATATCGCACGATCTCGCTGAATTCAGCGATGGCCATCTCCGGCGTGCCACCTCTCGCTCTTCGAGTCCTGGAAGCAGCCGAACTGTACCGCGTGAAGCGAGGAGCCCCGCTATCGACACTGCCGAGCGACAGAGGATGCATGCTGCCGGTGAAATGGGGATCTCTCCCACATCCCGCGAAGAGGCATACTGAAGATATTTGCGGGAAGGAAACATGCGACGACGAGGAATACAACATCTTCAGGGACGGCAGCCTGCTGGATGGAAAGGTTGGGGCAGCGTTCGTGGTGTATAGACAACGTGCAGAAATTGCCGTTAAGAAATTGAAACTGGCGGATTATTGCTCAGTTTTCCAAGCGCAGCTGATAGCGATAAAGTCGGCGGTCGACTGGGTCTATAAGAAAAACATATCCAGAATGACAATACGCATCGAGTCGGACTCGTTGTCGGGACTCACGGCAATGAGGGATCGCGCAAGCTTGAATCCGATCGTTAGGGAGATTTTCTCTCTCGGCGACCGGGTGAGAGATCGCGACAATATTATCTACTACCGATGGGTAAAGGGTCACTCGGGGAACCGAGGCAATGACAGGGCCGACGAACCGCCGGTCTCACAGGACACGGTGCATTCAGGCAATACCTTAAGAGATTTAGACTGGCAGACGAAAAAACCTGCCCATGCGACGACAGAACACAACAGACATGTCCTGCAGGATTGCCCAGCAACCGAAAGAGTACGTTTTAAAGCACGGTGCAGATTGAACAGCTAGACCACCATATTTACGAAAGTAAATATGGTGAATATTAATATTCGTCCATCCTTAGTAGGAGTAGTCCAGGAAATTGTGCCCCAAAGAAATAAATATGGAAAATGTTAATGTCCGTCCATCATAAGTAGGAGTTTTCCAGGAAATTGTGCCGTAAAGAAGTAAATATGGTAAATGTTAGTGTAATATCCGTCCATCCTTAGTAGGGTTATTCCAGGAAATTGTGTCCTAAAGAAGTAAATATGGTAAATGTTAATTTCCGTCGATCCTTAGTACAAACATTCCAGAAAATCTTGCCCCAAAGATGTAAATATGAAAAATGTTAATATCCGTCCATCCTAAGTAGGAGTATTCCAGGAAATTGGGCCCTAAAGAAGTTAATATGATCAATGTTAATATCGTTCATCCTTACTACGAGTATTCCAGGAAATTGTGCCCTAAAGAAGTAAATATGGTAAATGTTTTTGTAATATCCGTCCATCCTTAGTACGAGTATTCCAGGAAATTGTGCCTCCAAAGAAGTAAATATGGTAAATGTAAATATCCGTCCATCCTTAGGTGGAGTATTCCAGGAAATGTGCCCCAAAAAAGTGAATATGGAAAATGTAAATATCCGTCCATCCTTAGTAGGAGTATTCCAGGAAATTGTGCCCTCAAGAAGTAAATATGGTTTATGTTAATATCTTTCCATCCTAACAACGAGAATTCCAGGACTTTGTGCCCTAAAGAAGTTAATATGGTTAATGTTTTTGTAATATCCGTCCATCCTTAGTACGAGTATTCCAGGAAATTGTGCCCCCAAAGAAATAAATATGGTAAATGTTAATATCCGTCCATCATTAGTACGAGTATTCGAGGAAATTGTGCCGTAAAGAAGTAAATAAGGTAAATGTTATTGTAATATCCGTCCAACCATAGTAGGATTATTCCAGGAAATTGTGTCCTAAAAAAGTAAATATGGCAAATGTTAATATCCGTCCTTCCTTAGTACGAGTATTCCCGGAAATTGTGCCCCAAAGAAGTCAATATGGAAATTGTTAATATTAATCCATACTTAGTAGGAGTATTGTTAATATATTGGAAATTGTTAATATTAATCCATACTTCCAGGAAATTGTGCCGTAAAGAAGTAAATATGGTAAATGTTAATATCCTTCCATCTTTAGTAGGAGTATTCCAGGAAATTGAACGTAAAGAAGTAAATATGGTAAATGTTATGGTAATATCCGTCCATCCTTAGTACAAGTATTCCAGGAAATTGTGTCCTAAAAAAGTAAATATGGCAAATGTTAATATCCGTCCTTCCTAAGTACGATTATTCAAGGAAATTGTGCCCCAAAGAAGTCAATATAGAAAATGTTAATATTCGTCCATCCTTAGTAGGAGTATTCCAGGAAATTGTACCGTAAAGAAGTAAATATGGTAAATGTTAACCTTTTAACTGCCGGCAGGTACATGTATGGCGGTACCCAGCACGCCGCGAATTTTACGACAAAAATAAAACCTTCTAAACATATCGTTATTGAAAGTGTAATCAAGTTTATTTATAAAACTTACCAAATAAATGAAGAGCGCGCCGCCGCCAGTCGTGCCGTCATTTATCCATAATCATAAAATTAATTGTTCATGGTGCAGGGTTGTCACAAAATTTGTCATAGAAAATATGAAAACTAAATTATATGTCAAAAGTAATTGTTTATGTTAGTTTAATATTAAAAGTATACACACACACTATGATTTAAAAAAATTAAAAGTCTTCTATCGTATGATAAGTCTCAAAACAAGTATCCACGCAGAGAGCCACTTTGCACTGTTTGCATTGATATCTCGATTCTTTCCGTATTTTTTTGGACAAACACACTACACATATCTTCATTGATTTAACTTTACCCTCTTTTGTAGGTAATTTACCCATAAAATGCCTTTCTGTTAAACGTGATGGTAATTCCGATTGGCTCTTCCTTGGCGCGGATTTGGAGGTCACATCACGTTTTTGCTCATGTATAAGTTGCCGAATTACTTCTAACTGAAATTGTGCTGGCGGCACCCGTTTTCCCGTTTTTTGACAGTGTAATATATGGGCATTTAATAAAGAAAGGTCCAAAAGGTGGAAAAACATTTTTTTATACCATCTCATCGTTTTTCGCGATGAGTGTGTATTTGACAGTGCCATGTCAGATTTATCGACCGCACCCATATTTTTGTTGTAGTCCTGAACGCATTCAGGTTTGAATATTGATTCATGTCGGTAGGTGGTTTTTCCTGTATCGGTAAGGTTAGCAGGATGCAGAGTTGTAAGCATCGATACCTCACTTTTATCCTTCCAAATTTGTGCCGAAACGGTAACTGTGTGAAAAGCTTTCATTTCGCCTTTTTTTAATTTTTCAGTTAGTTTTGGCATTCCTTTTCGGTTCATCCTAACAGTACCGCAAGCATTTGTTTTTCGGGCGTGTAGTTTTTGAAACAAAGTTGGGCTGGTGTACCAATTATCCACATACAACGTGTGTCCACGATCTAAATATGGCTCCATTAGTGACATAACTACACTGCCCGAAATACCGATGTGTGGGTGTGTCACATATTTTGTCGATTTTCCAGTATAAACAATAAAATTTAATACATAACCCGTAGCACAATCACATATGACAAAAAAATTTATGCCGAAACGGCTGGCTTTAGACGGAATATATTGACGAAACCACAACCTGCCTTTGAAAAGCAACAAACTTTCATCGATACATATATTCATGTAAGGATACATGTATTGTCCAAAAATGCTTTTGAAATGGTCAACGAGGAATCTTATTTTGAACATCTTGTCTCCACTTGCTTGTTGCGTGTTGTCGCAGAAATGAAGCATTCTAAGAATTATCTGGAATCGGTTGCGGGACATGGTATCGGAATATATTGGTGAAAACAACAATATATCAGTAGACCAGTGATCTTCTATCTTATTCCTTGAGTTGCAGGCCATCAAAATAGATATCGCAAGAAAGAGGTATAATTCTTCGACTGTTACGTCTACCCACTGTTTTAGCCTCCAACTTAATTCGTTGCAGTTGTTTTTGACGTATTGGTACTGCTTATTGGATTAATCGGCGATAAAATTCATAAGCGTGCTGTTCATAAACAGTTTGAAAAAGTCTACTTCTCTGGTACCAACACTCTCTACATCCGCTCCTGATTTTGAGCTAGAGAACGAGTTGACAATGGGAATAAAGTCATCCGTTTTCCATTCAAAAACTGGTGCCGATTCATCAAACCCGGGAACGTTCGACACATCTGGTTCCTCATCGTCAGAATCGACACTAAAATCACTGTCATCAGAGTCGGCAGTGACGGCAACTCTGTCCATAAATTCTCCGCACGGTTGAGTGTTTTGAGACGTACTAGGCTCTTCTTCCATTTAGAGTGGATCGAATATCAAAAACTTTATAACGTATAAAAAAAATGTACATAAAAATTTGACAACGTGCGATTAGGTTCCGACACTCGTAAACTTATAAAATAAACTAACAGATTCACAACACAACAGGCACAATAGTAAAATTTAGCACGAAAATACACTGACAAAATGCGAAATAACTATGTCAAAACACTTTTTTTTCTCTCATAAAGTAATTATGATAAAACTTATTCAAAAGAAATAAAAATCAGAAAATTCTACCGCGAAATAAGTTTCAAATATAATATGAACCGCTATACATGGAACACGAAATAAAACTGTACTCTGTAGACGAAAAATTATATACGCAAAACATCGATAGAAATTCGGGGATTCCTAAAAATCCCGGCAAATAAACGGCTATTACACAACCCTGAGCGCCATCAGTTGTTCCGACGACAAAGCTCTCTTTAATTTACGTTTAAAGTGGTAAAAACAAATTCTGTTTCAATTCTAAGTATGCAAAGATATTCACAATAGATGCCACTATGTGTTCAATATATTTGTACATTTTAAATAATTTATTTTCTTTAGTAAAATCCCATTTAAAACGGCGCGTCTTAAGACGTAATTTGTGTATGAGCGGCGCTCCGTTCACAGAAAATTATGCGTCTTAAGACGCTTTTGGCAGTTAAAGGGTTAATATCCGTCCATCCTTAGTAGGAGTATTTCATGAAATCGAACGTACAGAAGTAAATATGGTAAATGTTAATATCTTTCCATCCTTAGTAGGAATATTCCAGGAAATTGAACGTAAAGAAGTAAATATGGTAAATGTTATGGTAATATCCGTCCATCGTTAGTACAAGTATTCCAGGAAATTGTGCAGTAAAGAAGTTTATATGGTAAATGTTAATATCCGTCCATCCTTAGTACGGGTATTCCCGGAAATTGTGCCCCAAAGAAGTCAATATGGAAATTGTTAATATAAATCCATACTAAGTAGGAGTATTCCAGGAAATTGTGCCGTAAAGAAGTAAATATGGTAAATGTTTATGTAATATCCGTCCATCCTTTGTAGGAGTATTCCAGGAAATTGAACGTAAAGAAGTAAATATGGTAAATGTTATGGTAATATCCGTCCATCGTTAGTACAAGTATTCCAGGAAATTGTGCAGTAAAGAAGTTAATATAGTAAATGTTAATATCCGTCCATCCTTAGTTCGAGTATTCCCGGAAATTGTGCCCCAAAGAAGTCAATATGGAAATTGTTAATATTAATCCATACTTAGTAGGAGTATTCCAGGAAATTGTGCCGTAAAGAAGTAAATATGGTAAATGTTAATATCCTTCCATCTTAAGTAGGAGTATTCCAGGAAATTGAACGTAAAGAAGTAAATATGGTAAATGTTATGGTAATATCCGTCCATCGTTAGTTCAAGTATTCCAGGAAATTGTGCAGTAAAGAAGTTAATATAGTAAATGTTAATATCCGTCCATCCTTAGTACGAGTATTCCCGAAAATTGTGCCCCAAAGAAGTCAATATGGAAATTGTTAATATTAGTCCATACTTAGTAGGAGTATTCCAGGAAATTGTGCCGTAAAGAAGTAAATATGGTAAATGTTAATATCCTTCCATCTTTAGTAGGAGTATTCCAGGAAATTGAACGTAAAGAAGTAAATATGGTAAATGTTATGGTAATATCCGTCCATCCTTAGTACAAGTATTCCAGGAAATTGTGTCCTAAAAAAGTAAATATGGCAAATGTTAATATCCGTCCTTCCTTAGTACGAGTATTCCCGGAAATTGTGCCCCAAAGAAGTCAATATAGAAAATGTTAATATTCGTCCATCCTTAGTAGGAGTATTCCAGGAAATTGTACCGTAAAGAAGTAAATATGGTAAATGTTAATATCCGTCCATCCTTAGTAGGAGTATTTCATGAAATCGAACGTACAGAAGTAAATATGGTAAATGTTATTGTAATATCCGTCCATCCTTAGTACAAGTATTCCAGGAAATAATGCACTTGAGAAGTTAATATGGAAAATGTTAATATCCGACTATCGTTAGTAGGAGTATACCAGGAAATTGTGCCGTGAAGAAGTAAATATGGTAAATGTTATTGTAATATCCGTCCATCCTTTGTAGGATTATTCCAGGAAATTGTGTCCTTAAGAAGTAAGTATGGTTAATGTTAATATCCGTCCACTGTAAGTACGAGTATTCCATGAAATTGAACGTAAAGAATTAAATATAGTAAATGTTATAGTTATATCCGTCCATCCTTAGTGCAAGTATTCCAGGAAATTTTGCACTCAAGAAGTTAATATGAAAACTGTTAGTATCCGTCCATCCTTAGCAGGAGTATTCCAGGAAATTGTGCCGTAAGAAGTAAATATGGTTAATGTTATTTTAATATCCGTCCATCCTGAGTAAGATTATTCCAGGAAATTGTGTCCTTAAGAAGTTAATATGGTAAATGTTAATATCCGTCCATCTTTAGTACGGGTATTCCCGGAAATTGTGCTCCAAAGAAGACAATATGGAAATTGTTACTATAAATCCATACTAAGTAGGAGTATTCCAGGAAATTGTGCCGTAAAGAAGTAAATATGGTAAATGTTAATATCTTTCCATCCTTAGTAGGAATATTCCAGGAAATTGAACGTAAAGAAGTAAATATGGTAAATGTTATGGTAATATCCGTCCATCGTTAGTACAAGTATTCCAGGAAATTGTGCAGTAAAGAAGTTTATATGGTAAATGTTAATATCCGTCCATCCTTAGTACGGGTATTCCCGGAAATTGTGCCCCAAAGAAGTCAATATGGAAATTGTTAATATAAATCCATACTTAGTAGGAGTATTCCAGGAAATTGTGCCGTAAAGAAGTAAATATGGTAAATGTTTATGTAATATCCGTCCATCCTTTGTAGGAGTATTCCAGGAAATTGAACGTAAAGAAGTAAATATGGTAAATGTTATGGTAATATCCGTCCATCGTTAGTACAAGTATTCCAGGAAATTGTGCAGTAAAGAAGTTAATATAGTAAATGTTAATATCCGTCCATCCTTAGTTCGAGTATTCCCGGAAATTGTGCCCCAAAGAAGTCAATATGGAAATTGTTAATATTAATCCATACTTAGTAGGAGTATTCCAGGAAATTGTGCCGTAAAGAAGTAAATATGGTAAATGTTAATATCCTTCCATCTTTAGTAGGAGTATTCCAGGAAATTGAACGTAAAGAAGTAAATATGGTAAATGTTATGGTAATATCCGTCCATCGTTAGTTCAAGTATTCCAGGAAATTGTGCAGTAAAGAAGTTAATATAGTAAATGTTAATATCCGTCCATCCTTAGTACGAGTATTCCCGGAAATTGTGCCCCAAAGAAGTCAATATGGAAATTGTTAATATTAATCCATACTTAGTAGGAGTATTCCAGGAAATTGTGCCGTAAAGAAGTAAATATGGTAAATGTTAATATCCTTCCATCTTTAGTAGGAGTATTCCAGGAAATTGAACGTAAAGAAGTAAATATGGTAAATGTTATGGTAATATCCGTCCATCCTTAGTACAAGTATTCCAGGAAATTGTGTCCTAAAAAAGTAAATATGGCAAATGTTAATATCCGTCCTTCCTTAGTACGAGTATTCCCGGAAATTGTGCCCCAAAGAAGTCAATATAGAAAAAGTTAATATTCGTCCATCCTTAGTAGGAGTATTCCAGGAAATTGTACCGTAAAGAAGTAAATATGGTAAATGTTAATATCCGTCCATCCTTAGTAGGAGTATTTCATGAAATCGAACGTACAGAAGTAAATATGGTAAATGTTATTGTAATATCCGTCCATCCTTAGTACAAGTATTCCAGGAAATAATG
Source organism: Odontocerum albicorne (assembly GCA_949825065.1). NCBI lineage: Eukaryota > Metazoa > Arthropoda > Insecta > Trichoptera > Odontoceridae > Odontocerum > Odontocerum albicorne. Next base: position 121,340 of record OX463859.1, read on the forward strand.
CACTTGAGAAGTTAATATGGAAAATGTTAATATCCGACTATCGTTAGTAGGAGTATACCAGGAAATTGTGCCGTGAAGAAGTAAATATGGTAAATGTTATTGTAATATCCGTCCATCCTTTGTAGGATTATTCCAGGAAATTGTGTCCTTAAGAAGTAAGTATGGTTAATGTTAATATCCGTCCACTGTAAGTACGAGTATTCCAGGAAATTAAACGTAAAGAATTAAATATATTTAATGTTATAGTTATATCCGTCCATCCTTAGTGCAAGTATTCCAGGAAATTTTGCACTCAAGAAGTTAATATGAAAACTGTTAGTATCCGTCCATCCTTAGCAGGAGTATTCCAGGAAATTGTGCCGTAAGAAGTAAATATGGTTAATGTTATTGTAATATCCGTCCATCCTAAGTAAGATTATTCCAGGAAATTGTGTCCTTAAGAAGTTATTATGGTAAATGTTAATATCCGTCCATCTTTAGTACGGGTATTCCCGGAAATTGTGCCCCAAAGAAGTCAATATGGAAATTGTTACTATAAATCCATACTAAGTAGGAGTATTCCAGGAAATTGTGCCGTAAAGAAGTAAATATGGTAAATGTTAATATCTTTCCATCCTTAGTAGGAATATTCCAGGAAATTGAACGTAAAGAAGTAAATATGGTAAATGTTATGGTAATATCCGTCCATCGTTAGTACAAGTATTCCAGGAAATTGTGCAGTAAAGAAGTTTATATGGTAAATGTTAATATCCGTCCATCCTTAGTACGGGTATTCCCGGAAATTGTGCCCCAAAGAAGTCAATATGGAAATTGTTAATATAAATCCATACTTAGTAGGAGTATTCCAGGAAATTGTGCCGTAAAGAAGTAAATATGGTAAATGTTTATGTAATATCCGTCCATCCTTTGTAGGAGTATTCCAGGAAATTGAACGTAAAGAAGTAAATATGGTAAATGTTATGGTAATATCCGTCCATCGTTAGTACAAGAATTCCAGGAAATTGTGCAGTAAAGAAGTTAATATAGTAAATGTTAATATCCGTCCATCCTTAGTACGAGTATTCCCGGAAATTGTGCCCCAAAGAAGTCAATATGGAAATTGTTAATATTAATCCATACTTAGTAGGAGTATTCCAGGAAATTGTGCCGTAAAGAAGTAAATATGGTAAATGTTAATATCCTTCCATCTTTAGTAGGAGTATTCCAGGAAATTGAACGTAAAGAAGTAAATATGGTAAATGTTATGGTAATATCCGTCCATCCTTAGTACAAGTATTCCAGGAAATTGTGTCCTAAAAAAGTAAATATTGCAAATGTTATTGTAATATCCGTCCATCCTTTGTAGGATTGTTCCAGGAAATTGTGTCCTTAAGAAGTAAGTATGGTTAATGTTAATATCCGTCCACTGTAAGTACGAGTATTCCAGGAAATTGAACGTAAAGAATTAAATATAGAAAATGTTATAGTTATATCCGTCCATCCTTAGTGCAAGTATTCCAGGAAATTTTGCTCTCAAGAAGTTAATATGAAAACTGTTAGTATCCGTCCATCCTTAGTAGGAGTATTCCAGGAAATTGTGCCGTAAGAAGTAAATATGGTAAATGTTATTGTAATATCCGTCCATCCTAAGTAAGATTATTCCAGGAAATTGTGTCCTTAAGAAGTTAATATGGTAAATGTTAATATCCGTCCATCTTTAGTACGGGTATTCCCGGAAATTGTGCCCCAAAGAAGTCAATATGGAAGTTGTTACTATAAATCCATACTAAGTAGGAGTATTCCAGGAAATTGTGCCGTAAAGAAATAAATATGGTAAATGTTAATATCCTTCCATCCTTAGTAGAAGTATTCCAGGAAATTGAACGTATGAAGTAAATATGGTAAATGTTATGGTAATATCCGTCCATCGTTAGTACAAGTATTCCAGGAAATTGTGCAGTAAAGAAGTTAATATGGTAAATGTTAATATCGGTCCATCCTTAGTACGGGTATTCCCGGAAATTGTGCCCCAAAGAAGTCAATATGGAAATTGTTAATATAAATCCATACTTAGTAGGAGTATTCCAGGAAATTGTGCCGTAAAGAAGTAAATATGGTAAATGTTAATGTAATATCCGTCCATCCTTTGTAGGAGTATTCCAGGAAATTGAACGTAAAGAAGTAAATATGGTAAATGTTATGGTAATATCCGTCCATCGTTAGTACAAGTATTCCAGGAAATTGTGTAGTAAAGAAGTTAATATGGTAAATGTTAATATCCGTCCATCCTTAGTACGGGTATTCCCGGAAATTGTGCCCCAAAGAAGTCAATATGGAAATTGTTACTATAAATCCATACTTAGTAGGAGTATTCCAGGAAATTGTGCCGTAAAGAAGTAAATATGGTAAATGTTAATGTAATATCCGTCCATCCTTTGTAGGAGTATTCCAGGAAATTGAAACTAAAGAAGTAAATATGGTAAATGTTATGGTAATATCCGTCCATCGTTAGTACAAGTATTCCAGGAAATTGTGCAGTTAAGAAGTTAATATAGTGAATGTTAATATCCGTCCATCCTTAGTACGAGTACTCCCGGAAATTGTGCCCCAAAGAAGTCAATATGGAAATTGTTAATATTAATCCATACTTAGTAGGACTATTCCAGGAAATTGTGCTGTAAAGAAGTAAATATGGTAAATGTTAATATCGTTCCATCTTTAGTAGGAGTATTCCAGGAAATTGAACGTAAAGAAGTAAATATGGTAAATGTTATGGTAATATCCGTCCATCCTTAGTACAAGTATTCCAGGAAATTGTGCAATAAAGAAGTTAATATGGTAAATGTTAATATCCGTCCATCCTTAGTTCGAGTATTCCAGGAAATTGTGCCCCCAAAGAAGTTAATATGGTAAATGTTAATATCCGTCCATCCTCAGTACGAATATTTCAAGAAATTGTGCCCCAAGGAAGTAAATATGGAAAAATGTTAATATCCGTCCATCCTTAGTACGAGTATTACAGGAAATTGTGCATTTAAGAAGTACATATGGAAAATGTTAATATCCGTCTATCCTTAGTAGGAGTATTTCATGAAATTGTGGCCGAAAGAAGTAAATATAAGTGCGCCAAATTATTACTTGTATATTGTGTCATTGAAATGTGAAATGTGAAATGTAATATGTTTGACATGCGTTATGGTTATGGGCGTTAACCGGTGCCGCCCACAGTTAACATTGATTTGAATCCTATCCATTGCTAGAAAGCATTTCATTCTCGCTAGGTTTGCTACGAGTAGATGTTTAATAATGTGTTACAGGAAAGTTCAGTTTTACGAGTAACAATGATTAAGCGTATGTTAGTGTGCTTTATTCTAATCAGTTCAAGTGGATTAACTCGAGGAGATTATGGACTCTTACCCAGAATTATGTCGTCGGACGGAAGTTTGGAAATTTACCCCGCATTTAACAGAAATCTTACATTAAAAAAATTTGGTGAAAAATCATTCATTAATGTTGGGAACCACAACCTTATCCATGTCATAGAACAGGTATGATCATATTCTGGATAATAAATGTATAATTTTTTGAACACATTGACTGTTCAAACTATCTTCAAATATAATGCTATATTTCAAATAAAAACATAATATATGTTACATATAATACGTTTTATTATAGTATAAGCTTTGTGTTGTATCGTAATACACTTTCGTTGTATGATATACAGTACAACCTGGTGGACTTATTACTCATACCATACCATACCATAACCCGCACAGGCCGGGAGACAGGCAGGTGTCTTGCCAAATAGGCCACGGAAGTCATCACCTTTGAAATAATTTTATTTAAAAATTTCAGCCTAAAATATTTTATTGTACCTTTTAAATAAACTTTTTTTAGGATACTGTGGTGTTTAAAAATAGGGGGTTTTTAATACTTGGTCGATAAAAGGATAATATTGACAATTTTTAGTATTTTAGTGTCAGACTTGTATCACGGATATTGCTTCGTAGAAATGGAAAGATATTGTTATTATACTCGTACATTAAATAAACACACTTCAATGTGATAGCGGGGCGGGGCGGGGCGGGGTGGGGCGGGGCGGGACATTGTGAGAGAATGCGATATGAGTCTAAGAGCTGTTCGTTTTTTTGGATGGACTAAAATCAGAAGAAATCTTGAAAATCGTGTTTTCCATACAAAGCGGTGACACGTGCCGATTCCAGTGCGATCAAGTCGAGACAGCGACCTTGTAGGAAGAGGATATAAATAATGACCATACTCGTAGGGGCTATTTTAGCATTATTGGTTAGACAGTACAATGGCGATACCCTTCGCCATTTTCGCTCCAAAATTTGATACCGAAAGTAATTCTCTAAACCAATTTAATTTCTGTTCTGATAAAATAATAACATAAACTCTGAAGTATTTCTCGTAAAGAAAAGCGAGCGATTATTAAGTAAGTATTATTATTATTATTATTATTATTATTATTATAAGTCGGCCTGAGGGTCACTCCTTGAAAGCGGTACAAACCAGATTGCCTGTCCATCGACGGCGACTTCTTCTGCACTCCGGAGTCCTGCGATTCATATATACACCTGGCGGCCTATTCGTACAACGACGGTCTTTGTATGCATACTATATGCTGGACAATAGAATCATAAAATTATCAAAGGTCGTATTGTTTGAGAACTCGCCGAAAGAAGGTAGCTACAGCTATATTTCATTGTATTAGACCTGTCTACTATGACTGGTGATTCCCTTGGTAAATTCTGACTATTACGCACCCGGAGGGTATTCTGACTATTACGCACCCGGAGGGTACATAATCTTGAATTGTGTCAACAACGTAGCCGTTGTAGTATTGCCCGATTGTTTGTGTGTTTGTTCGCCGGTTGATTGAACCTGGCGGTCCATCTTTATTACGGTCCATCCTTCGTGGTATTCGCAAGTTTCAGAGTGAGATAACTAAACAGTTGCAATTCTTTATGGCCTGCTTAACGGTGTGATCTTTTGGATATCTATTTCCTTTTAAACTATAACTATACTAAACGTGTTTTCTTTATTTCCCCAACCTCTGGAGCCGTGAAAGTTGTAACCGACCGACCCAATCGGACCTCATGATTAACAGAGAACTCCTTTGAAAAACCGAATTCAGATAGTCAGGGATAACCTCATTTATGGTGTTAGCTAATGTATGCAATTAATTAAAGGTTAATTCAGTAGAGCAAAGTTAATTAATTCGCTAGTGCCGAGTTCGAGTGTCAATTAATTAAGATCTCGCGCTCAGATAACGGCTGAGTGGATTATTAATAAAGTGCGACCCTGGCAGTCTTGCGGGGAACTGCATAAGTTGCCCGACCAGGACATCTGTCAAAATCGGGCGATACGCATCTCGCATTGATATTATTGGATTGAATTGTTTTATTGTAATATTATAATATGAAACAGATCATACATCGTCACACCAGGTTATTTAATAATAAAAAGAGGGTTTCACAATCTAGAAGAAGCGAAGAATATAAATATTGATAGTCTATTATTTCTGCCTACTCCGACAGAGAATTGGAGTGACGTATGTAAATTAGTTATTGTTATACAGTTTAATTATATAAGTAAAAATAGATCCAAACTGAAAAGGAACAAAACGCGCTGAATATGTATGCGCAATGCAATTATTTGAGGCATATTGCGCATATCGCCAGAATGCCGATGATCATCGTACTGAATATGTACAGCACTGAAGAGAAAACTATCACAATGAGCGTCGCGCTGAGGAAGTTAATTTTTGGCAAGGCAACAACAGCGGAACACTGAAGAGAAAGCTATCACAGTGAGCGTCGCGCTGAGGAAGTTAATTTTTGGCAAGGCAACAACAGCGGAACACTGAAGAGAAAGCTATCACAGTGAGCGTCGCGCTGAGGAAGTTAATTTTTGGCAAGGCAACAACAGCGGAACACTGAAGAGAAAGCTATCACAGTGAGCGTCGCGCTGAGGAAGTTAATTTTTGGCAAGGCAACAACAGTGGAACACTGAAGAGAAAGCTATCACAGTGAGCGTCGCGCTGAGGAAGTTAATTTTTGGCAAGGCAACAACAGCGGAACACTGAAGAGAAAGCTATCACAGTGAGCGTCGCGCTGAGGAAGTTAATTTTTGGCAAGGCAACAACAGCGGAACACTGAAGAGAAAGCTATCACAGTGAGCGTCGCGCTGAGGAAGTTAATTTTTGGCAAGGCAACAACAGCGGAACACTGAAGAGAAAGCTATCACAGTGAGCGTCGCGCTGAGGAAGTTAATTTTTGGCAAGGCAACAACAGCGGAACACTGAAGAGAAAGCTATCACAGTGAGCGTCGCGCTGAGGAAGCTTATTTTTCAACTTTTCAGCTCAGCAAGTGTACTCGTATTTAACATACAACCCTTGATTTTTTACAAATGATAGCTTGTATCTACTCGTAGGAGTATTGTTAGAACTTTTCTATTTTATTAATAAACTTTATGTTATTCATCTCTTTCTATGTTATGCTTCATTTATCAATGAAAAATTATCATAATTATTTATGTATATCTTATATAGGGCGGGTTTTTCGGAAGTGATAGGATTTGTTTGAAATAAAACACATATAGATAATTTAAATGGCCGTGTTTTTGAATTTAATTGATAGGTTGTTTAATGGCAATTATTGTTTGAAGATAATTTTATTCATATGTTAGCCGTGGCTGGCACTTACGAGTATGTACTTTAACCGATCAATCCGATTTCGAACCATTTTTTTAAGCATTTGGGGCCGTATATCGCCAATACCATAACTCGTCTTATGTTGTCTTCTAATGCTTCGATCGAGTCCAGTGTATTAGCATAGACTAGCGATTTTACGTATCCCTAAAGGAAATAATCTAAGGGCGTTAAATTGCAGGATCTTGGTGGCCGATTAACAGGTCCATTTCGCGAAATGATGTTACCACCAAAAGTTTCTTTCAGTAAATGGATTGTGACGGTTGCTGTGTGCGATGTAGCGCCGTCCTGCTGAACGCGCATTTCCTCCACATCCATGGCATTCAATTGGGGAATGAAAGAGTCAGTAATCATGGCTCCATAGCGATTGCCATTGACTGTAATGCTATGGCCTCTATATTATATAGGGTTATTATTGATAAAGGGCTCAGTACTTTTTGTGCTTCCAGGTAACCACTGGAGTCTTGGAATGTATCTCCCACGAACAATGGAGGGCTACTATATGTTACTCTGTATGAGTATATAGTATTGTTGCTTAAATTGTTTTCTTTTCAAAATCAACATCTTCATTTCTGTGGCAGTTTACAGGAGAAGCAATATTAACTTTGATAAGCTGTTAAAATCAGTACAAATAAGAATTTTTTAAGTTTTTCCAAACAATATATCTTTGGTTTGGATAATGACTGACACACCAAGTTTTGCCACAGCATGCTGAGAAATATTTTATATAAATTGGGAGAATAAACACAAAATGACAAAAAACGGAAATATCAACTTCTGCCATAACGCCACAGATTTCATCTTATTTCAACGGTGAAATGACTTTTTTGATACCAAGATTGAAAAAAAAAAACAATAAATAAAGATTGACATTGACGTGTAAGTGGTGTTTTACAAATAGGAAAAAAAACAGAACAATTCGAACAACACAACAAAGCAAATCCACACATACAATTCAATCGATTCATCCCGGTAAGAACAACTTCTTCCCTTTACTCTTGTTAGTAGCCAATGCAATATGAAAATCCATAAAATGCGCATATTGATTACCAAATCAACGCAATCTTATTACGCGAGAGTTGTACAAAATAGTCAGTTACAACCACTAAACTATGGAACAAAACATTTTGCCGAGTGGGCCTACAAGGTACGTGTAGCATGATAAGCTCAGTTAGTTCTGAACTATTGAAATACTACGCAAGCTGACAACCTCAAATAATGTCGCGAGGTCGCGAGTCAAACATCTTTCTTCTATCTGACAAGGCTGTAAGTCAAGTCACTTTCAACAACATAATACAATATATGTTATAATAACATAGTCCGACTCAGTTATTTGTATCTGCAATTTGAAGTTTATAAATTGCGAAAAACTCCGCTATAAGGGTCTATTTTTATAATATTTTGTTAATTTGATTCAAGGCTGTGAATGTATCGAACAAGGTACCACGAATGTTAACTTCTGCGGTAGCTTTAGCACCTTCGTCAATCTCCACATTAAACTATATGATCACAGGACCTAGAGGTATTCTGAGAAGACTATCAAATTTGGAGAGTGGGACAGGAAATGTTACAAGTGGAAGTGGAAGTGGAAGACGGGGCAAGGTGGGTTCTTTTATACAATACTTTTGAGTATACAGACAAAGTCATACGGTGATACTCGTATCTCCATTTATGCAGACTCCATTTAAACGATAGGAAACAAATTTGATGGGACACTTAATGTAATATATCATACAATACTTAAACCAGAGAGTATCAAAATCTACCGAGGTAGTCTATTGAAGTATTTTATTAGCAGTTTTAGTGTATGGAGTGAAACATGGACTTGGAATAGACTGAGAAGAGTCGAATAAATGCTGTAGAAATGTGTGAGATAAAAAAGAATGAAGTGATTAGGGATGAATGTGAACTTAAAGCTGATGTGTCGAGTAAGGTGGAGAACAGCTCTCTGAGATGGTTTGAGCATGAAAAACTAATGAATGGAGAAAAACAATTAATAAAATTTACAGTACAAATATGAGTTGCAGGCGAAGTAGAGGACTAAGTAGAGTATGGTTGGGTCAAGTGAATGATACGAATGAAAAAAACGTAAAAAGTTAGAGAAATCTTAGAAGTCATATGAGAGGGTATTTGAATGTAGAAAGAAAAAAAGGCGCAAGATAGGAAAGTCTGATGCTCTATTCTCTCTACCTGCCCGAAGTGAAAATTGCGTGATAATATGTTTATTTTAAATATAAATAATTTTAAAACATTGATAACGGAGGTTGAATACTTTTTTTTATTTTTACAAGCTAGAAGTGCGAGGTGTGCGTGGTAGAGGTAGATTGAGGAAAACGTGGCTGGACCAAATGGGACAGATTTTGAATTATAGAAGATTTGCATGACGAAATGTATGAATGGGGAGGAGGCGAAAGTTGTGTACTTGAATAGAGACATTTGGAGTTCTGCTCTCTATGCCTACCTCACAAGGGACACGGTGCGACGATATGCATGTAAGTAAGAACTTTTTATAATTTCCATGCAAATGGGTTTTTAAACACAGATCTACCCATTAGGCAAAGGCCACACCAAAGTGCTACGCTTAATGCTAAGCTAGGTGCTACGTGACTATTAGACTAGGGGACTTCATGCTCGGCCACACCAAAGGGTTTCGCATAAATTCATTTGACATTTGGGAGCTGTTGAGTGGTTGAGCGGAATTTAAGTTTAAAATTTCGATCATCTCAAATTGGGACTTGTCGGGTGTAACATGTACTATAATGTTACTGTTATCTACAAGTATGAAGTGGAGAGTTTCAGCTTCTCTAAAAATTGGGACTTGTCGGGTGTAACATGTACTATAATGTTACTGTTATTATCTAGAAGTGTGGAGTGGAGAGATTCAGCTTCTCTACAAAGGATTGCGGAATAAAACTTCCTCCATCTTGTAAAATCACTTGGCGATACAATAAAATTAACCAACACCTCTGTTCGCTAGGTGACTAATAGTCAAGTGTGCAGTGTGGCCGTGTTTGGGTAGGATATGTCACCTAGCTCGCAGTGTAGCTCTAAGCACCGAGCGAGGCTCCTACCTGTGTGGCCGAGGCCTTAAAGTTAGTATATTGCTCGTAATTTCTTATGAAAACATTATTAAATAGGGTCATTTAACATTACATTTTTTTAGAATAAATTATATAATTAAAAAAAAAATATAACAGTATCACAAATTAATTTGCAAGATCAATATGAATTGTCAATTACAAATTTCAGATACCCATCAAAATAATCACTTAATCTTATCGTGTAGCAACACCCAATAAAATAATCGCGCGCACTTTATTTTATTGTGTAACAACACCCAATAAAATATTTCATGATTTTGTTCACTCAAACTTACGAGTATGTTACATTATCAGCGATAGTTTTTTTCATTTATATCAGGTTTTTTTTACTAAAAAGAGTGGATCACAAGTACTGCATAGTGCCCTTTATCACACCAAACAACATACTTTATTCACCGATTGATAAATGTACACTTTTTAGAAACTGTTACTAGACAACATTAGAAATATTATGCACAAAATATTGTCGCGACAAACATTACCGTTTGCCGCCGAGTGACTTGATCGGTATTATGACATCACAATGCCATAGTTTGACTTATCCGATGAAGGAGTAAGGCGTCCTACCATTGGACCGGTATTATGACATCACAATGCCATAGTTTGACTTATCCAATGAAGGAGTAAGGCGTCCTACCATTGGACCGAGACTCCGAACGAGATATTCATCACTTGGCCATAGTTTGTCAATCATTGTGCAATTTCAATCATTTTATTTAATTTCGAACCACTTAAAAATATTTTTTTGCGTATAAAAAATATGACTTTTTTATTCAAGATATAATATCGTACTATTTCACAATTGCTTTATGTGAATGTGCATTTATAGTATGTTACTTGCAGGCTGGAAATATGTTAATCTGGTGTTAAACTGGAAGATGTGATGAAAAGTTGGACATTCTCTGCCTACTCCAAATCAATGTACCATCAAGCCATTTCCCTGTCGGGGCAGATGAAGATGACAGAGCGCCAGACTTTCACACCTCGACACACATCCTTAGCCTCCTGCACATCCGTATATCTTCTCACTCAACTTCTACGATTTCTCTGACTTTATAGGTTTCCTACTTTCAAAACATAATTCACTCGATCTTAACACAAGTTCCTCGGTTTTCCCACCACAGCTTGTATTCTTATTTACACTATGTATTTGTTTAGTTAGTATTTTTTCATTAATTCAGTCCACATGTACAAACCATCTCAGAGTGATATTCTTCATCTTACTCAACACCAGCGGCGGCTGGTCTCGAGGTGCGTTGGTGCTCTGAACCGGAGAAATAATTAAATTATATATTCGCAAACATGACTTACAAAAATGTTAAATATTTGTATAGATTAAATATGTATAAGAATACTCACATATAACACGAGGATTTTTATTTAAGTAAAAATTAAAGTAAAATTTAAAAAATATTCCTTTCAAATTGATCTGTCAAATTTGCCAATTCATACTGGAGCAATCTCGAATATGCACCGGATGGAAACGTAGATTCATATAGAGCAGACAGGGACATAACATACATATAGGGCAGACAGAGACATAACATACATATAGGACAGACAGAGACATACATATAGGGCAGACAGAGACAAACATATAGAGCAGACAGAGACATGATACATGTAGGGCAGACAGAGAAATACATATAGGGCAAACAGAGACTTACATATAGGGCAGACAGAAACATACAGTAAACCGTGAGACTTTTTCTCTATATTGTGAATTATTTCTCCGGTTCAGCGCCCCAACGCACCTCGAGACCGGCCGCCGCTGCTCAACACATCGACATTAAGTTCACATTCATCCCTTATCTGTCATATATTGTTACCCCGTATATTCTTCTGAATCATTTCTACAGTCCACGTCATTTCCACTCTCATACATCAAAGCTGGGGTCAAAATACCGTCGTGGATTTACAATATTGTAATATTTGAATGTTATTTCAGGTTACACTGTCTAGACTCACAGCTCGTTTTAATAATATGAAAAGACGGATTGGTACAGTGGAAACACGTGTAGACGTATTGGATTCTTTGACTAACCAACAAAACTGTACATCAACCCCTTGTCAGCATGGAGGCACGTGTATTGAAAAACTAAAGGGATATCAGTGCATATGTCCAACTGATTGGGAGGTAAGTTCACTTTGAAAATATATTAGTTCCAGCGGGGATCGCACTCGCAGCCTCCGGATCGGCAGACAAGCGTTTTACCACCAGGCCATGGAGGTCTTCATCCCACGGTCTGATGGTTTTTACTTTCAGTTTTTTTTTTAATTTGCTTTAATTGTATCTCTTAGAAACTCCCTTGTATAAATTCTTGGAGGGATTTTTTTTATAAAGGCTACTTAGAGTCCATGCGCTGTAAGGAAAGAATCTGTAGAAGGGTGACCATGATTTTTTATTTATTATATATTCAGATTATTTAGTTTATTTATTTATTATTCATTTAAAAATACAGAAGTGGATTTTTGGGAACACCCAAATTTGGGTGTTCCCAGTCAGTAAACAATGGTGTGATGATAATGTTTCATGAGAATGAAGGATATGTTTTAGGAGCACATTCACAGTAAACTCTCGCTATCATAATTCATCATCATCACCGGAAGAAATGAAGAAAAATCACAGAAGATACTACAGAATAAATATATCCAAGAATGGAAGAAGATGAGAGTCTTTATCTAAATTTTATAATGTCGCTTGTGATGGCCATTTTATAATGTCGCTTGTGATGGCCATTTTATAATGTCGCTTGTGATGGCCATTTTATAATGTCGCTTGTGATGGCCATTTTATAATGTCGCTTGTGATGGCCATTTTATAATGTCGCTTGTGATGGCCATTTTATAATGTCGCTTGTGATGGCAATATTAACATAAGTATTCATTACATAAGTATTTAATGTTTTACTCACCAGGGAGCGCAGTGTGACACCGATGTTAATGAATGTAACGAATTTATCGGAACAGATCTCGGTTGTCAAAATGGTGCCATATGTAAAAATCTTCCAGGAACATATGAATGTGAATGTGCCACCGGATGGTTCGGTTTGCATTGCACAAAACGTTCCTCAGATTGCACTTCGGGATCATCGGAAGAAGTTTGTGGGCACGGTATATGTGTTCAGTTAGGATCAGGAATCAAATGTATTTGTGATCAGGTAAATGTTGTCTTTATCAATTTACACATTTAAAAAACATATTAAATTACGGTCTGATGGGTTTTTCAATTGCTTTAATTGTTGTATCTCTTAGAAACTTCCTTGTATAAATTCTTGGAGGGATCTTTTTTTAAAAAAGGCCAATTACAGTAAACAATGGTGCGATGATTATGTTATGTCTCATGAGAATGCGGACTATGTTATGTTCTAGCGACACATTTACAGTAAACTCTCGCTATCATAATTTGAAATAATATCAATATTAATTTTATTAGATTACAAACTATGATATATATACTTTCTGAACACTCGCAAACATTAAGAGACATGTTTGTAAATGAGCATTCTCATTTTTTTTATATCCACTTTGCACGGATTTCTCCTGTTACACAAATAGGGTCTGCTTCTAGCGTTAGCTTATTCGTTAGGAATAATATTAGCCAGGAGTCTTCTCATACTGCTAGGCGGTACCGAGAATATATCAACAGTGTCATTCAGTGGGTTCAATATCTCTATACCACGCGTGACTGAGTGTTTAGCTATGATATTCGTCCTGTAAGTTGGTATATAGAACAGAGGGTGATTCCTTTCACGGCTATATTTATTAAGTTAGGTACATATGAGCTTTATGGTTCTAGAATCGCGGAAAAGTTAAAGAAACCTTGAAAAACCTTAAGTAGGAATATCGCAATGGATTCTTGCCTTCTTGTTTCGAGGCTTTTGTAGTTACACATTGTCGGCATTGGATTATTCGTCAAAAGTAGACTTTTAAAGTTTGAGCACTCTTCAATTGTATCACACTTCTGATGCGCAATGTATAAACTGAAAGCTTAAAAAATAGAAAGAAGTTTTAAGTATTATCCATGGATGGCAATATGATTGTTATATTTTAATTAATTTCACTTTAAATTTTCAGGGCTGGAAGACAGACGGAGTCACCCCGGCGTGCACTGCGGATGTAAATGAATGTGAAGGGAATCACTATCCGTGCTCAGTTAATCCACCGGTCCCCTGCATCAATATTCGAGGGGCATTCACCTGTGGCTCTTGTCCAATTGGTAAATCATTTTTGACTTTTGTAACATATTTTTTAATTTTGATTTGGCAAAAATAGTACAAAGTGCATCGATGATCACTTTATCTGCAAGAGCACACCTTTCAATATGTTTCTCTATGGCAAGCCATCTCTCGAAAACACGCTCCGCAAATATTCAAACCCATTTGTGTACTACTAGTGCCAACTTTGATGTAAACTCGTAGAAGCCAAGCCTGGGCATTATCAGGAAAAAATAAGAGTAGAATAAATGCTCTATAAATACATATTTTGTATAGAATATCCGGTATTATACATATCTTGTATAGAATATCCGGTATATTATACATATCTTGTATAGAATGTTTGATAGAGTAAGTAATGATTAGATAGAAGGTGACTATTAGAGATGGATGTTATAAGCGGCATTAAGAAAGTCATTTGAGATGGTTTGGTCACATTGAGAAAATAAGTTGCAAAAGACTTATGAAATAAATGTATACTATATGCCTGGAATTAATAAAGAATGAGGAGGGGGTAAACTGAGGAAATAGTGGAAGGAGAGAGTTGGAGAAATTTTAATGTAAAAAAATGTAAGAAGTACGAGAAACTTATGTCTGGGTAAGCTGTCGTCCATTCTCATGCGGCTCGTAAGTCACAGATTTAAAAAAATAAATAGTGTGAAAATAATCTAATTTGAAAAAGGTGACAGCCACCGTATTTTAGATTATTTTTGTCACGATAGTGTAGCTGGTGCGCGGTAGCGTAGCTGGTGGACGGTAGCGTAGCTGGTGCGCGTGCGCACCAGCTTTAACTTAGACAAAACATCGCTTTTATAGTTGAATCACTTAACAGTTGGATTTTGGTAAGAAAGGGTGTCAAAAAATTGACAGATTTTTTTTTACATTTTATTAGAAAACTAGCTGTACCCGGTCACGCGTTGCTGTGGCTCAGTCTGGTTAAATGGAAAAGAAAGAAAAGAGAAAGCACACGTTCCTAATATGTTTAATTTCACAATGCTTGTGGGTATACAATATTTCTGATGTCTTTCAACCACTCTCAGTCTGTCGCGTTTATCGCCGTACTCGCAAACGATCGCGTCACTCCAAGAATTCAAATGAAAGATCGATTGCACTGAAAAAGAAGAAAGAAAGTTAAAACATATAAAATTGCGAAACATTAAAAAAGGAACTGAATAATATTAAGTTCGTAGACGTCATTGTTCTTGGCGGCAGCAATAGCTCGTTCACTCAGCCAATCGTGATTCTTATACTTGATTTGAATATTGAGAAATACTTTTTCAACCAATTATTCTTTTGACATTACTAAATTGCAGAATTTATGAGACAATAAATTTCGTCCTGAGATCATATCAACCGGCACCTTTTCGTTTCCAATTTCCAGCAATTGATGTGAGAATATCTCAGCTGATCGATCGTTTTGCAGCTGGACACGCATATTTATAGTTAATTTCAACGTCTAAAAGTGTCACCACAAAGTAAAGTATTTCAGGCAACATATAAAATTGCGAAACATAAAAGTAACTAATTAAATGTTAAGGGAAGACAGAGAGATAATTGTAACTAATTAAATGTTAAAGAAAGACAGATACATAATTGCAACTAATAAAATTTTAAGGGAAGACAAATAGATAATTGAAACTAATTTAAAAAAATCTCCATTTCTACATAGGAGTTCATAGATTTTGAAATATAGACGTAGAGATAAAATTGAATTCTATATAAAAAAGATACTTTTGATATTCCTACTGACCTCTTTCAGCCACTATCAGCCTGTCCTCCAGATATATTTGCTAAAAAAGACAAAAGGTTCTACGGATATGGAATTAGAAACAGCAGAATTAAATATTGTTTCATCATTCTGTCGTGTAGCTCATGACGGAGCATCTTGACTCCCATGGTAGCCTCGTTGATAATCTAAAAAAAGTATTTTGTAAGAATTCAGCAGAATATATAAACATTTCCGTATACGAATGTCAACTTTTGTCAAAATTTCGAAGCGATCAGTAGAGAACTTTCGGAGATTAGTCATTTTCTATATACGAACATTTACATTTTTATTGAAATAGATAGTTACCAAGTAATATCAATTACAATGTTTTGGTAGAAACCTCTTTGGCGCGTCGCTTTTTTGGTTGTACATTTTTTTTTCTTACGTCTAAAATGTGAACAAAAATAACATAAAAGTGGATAAATTAAAATTAAAATATGCTCGAGTACACACGATGGCGTAACACATTGACGAACTTTGAATGTCTAAATTCTATACGAAAATATATTCCGTTCGGAGAATACAAATTGCAACAAGATCTCCCTAAACGACGCTCGGGAGATACACTCCCTACAAGTCGAAACAAGATTTGCCCGAACGAGGTCCGGGCTCGTCAGTATAAAAAAAAACTTCATGCCCGAATCCCACTCGGGCAAAACTGTCAAGAGGTTAACCAGCACAAATCTAAAATAATATTGGTTTGTGGGACTTGACGTGTGGTGAAAGGTTTTTTTTTTGTGATGGATTATAAATAAACATTAAAAATGATGAAGTATTAATTTTCAAATAATTAAAGTTCTATGGAATTGACGTATGTTATTATATAATGAATAGGGAGATTTGCATTTATTTTTTTAGGATAATATTGAAGCTGTATGATGTTATTGAAATTATCATAATTTGGGTATTTTTCGTTTTCAAAAGTGATCAAGGAATATGTAAAGGAACTTAACATATGATACTATATAAGCTTTACGCTGAATGTTTAACTGATATGCTGAGTGTTATGATATTGTGTTCATTTCTTGAATCTTCAGGCTATACCGGGAGTGGTTATATCTGCATCGATATTGATGAATGTCTCGTCAATAATGGAGGATGTAGCACAACGCCACCTGTTCAGTGCATTAATACTTTGGTAATAACTACATTTCATTGTTATATTAGCACAAACCTGGGGCGTTATGGCAGAAGTTGATATGTCCGTTTTTTGTCATTTTGTGTTTATTCTCCCAATTCATAGAAAATATTTCTCAGCATGCTGTGGCAAAACTTGATGTGTCAGTTATTATACAAAAGAAAAGATATATTGTTTGGAAAAACTTAAAAAATGCTTACTTGTACAGATTTTAACAGCTTATCAAAGTTAACCCTTCCCTTACGGTGCTAAAATTGAAACGCGCGCTCCGGTGTTGGGTAGTGAGTACGCGATCAAAAATTTGCGATTTTAAATCGGAAAAATAGGAACATTCATAGATAATCCCCTTAATTAATTATAATTGAAGTTAAAAAATTATAATAATTGAGATTTATTTGCTGAAAACATTAAAAAACCATCTGGCACCGCTCACGGAACGGGCGTAGATCTAGTCTCGTTGCCAGCCCAACAGCTACTGCGGCGTGGCAGGGTTGGTGGCTAGCCCGGGCGTGGCTTACACTTGCGAGGTTGAGACAATTGAGCTCCTCGCTATTCAGTGAAGTATGCAAAAGTGAGATGCGAATATAGTGTCGCGCTTCCCGCATACTCTTCACCTATCGTCAAGACCCAAGATCGAGGCACTCACAGCGTTTAAATGCGAATTTGTTTCCGATATTCAGAAAATACTTACGATGTAGTTGATAAATTCTGATTATTATTAATATTATTTTTTAAATAAATGCGTAAATATATTATGGAGGAATACCTAAAATCTTAACCTTGTATTTATTATATTTATAGAGATATTCATGGTTATTAGAAGCAACGTGTAGAAGATACCCAACACAGGGAAGGAAAGGTTAATATTGTTTCTTATGTAAACTAAGGTAAAACTGACATATCAACTTATATAACGCCACAGAAATATCTCTATTACAAATTGTTCGCATATTACGGAACATTAAATTAAATTTATTTAAAAAACAGAAAGTAAATTAACAATGCAGACTCAGCAGAGACACATGACACGCATGGCAACTGATCCAATGTTCACCATCCCTAGGGTTAAAACATATTTTGCCCCCAAAGGCAATATGCCTATTTAGCTCCCATGGCATACAATGGGGTGCTGAATTCAATAAAGGTAAAGGGAGGAAAACAGTTTAGGCAATGGATCGGAGCGTGGTTGTTATTGCGGCAGGAGTTTGAATGCTCGGGCTTGCAAGAGGAATGACTTGTGGAAGAGGTTTGTGTGAGTTCTTTAGTGTGGTGTTTTTTATTGTTTAATATTTATATACACGTGTTTTTTTATGTTTGTGTGCGGTATATTGTGGGATGAATGTCTTGGTCTGTCTGGAGTGGTGAAGTGTGAGGAGTTTGATTTCGCGTGATGTATACATATGTAATTGAGTGTCGCTGTTTGTCAAGTTGATGAGAATGTGCAACGGGGTTTTATATAATCCAAAATCGGAAAGAAGTATCGACTTATTTTTTCATGCTATATGTACTCAGTGAGATACAGGCAAAAGCCTAGTTTACTGGGGACACGACAAATGAAAGGCAACAAACCCAGATCCATTAAAATTGTGCGTTCAAATTAATTACCTATTGTTTTTTCGCTGTATATTTCTTGTCATGTGTAAAATAAAAAAAAATAAAAAAACTTCTTATGTACAATATATCATATCTTATGTCTTAAATTTTTGTAAAATTCACTAAATTTATTTATTTATCATACAAAACCCCCAATACATAAGTGTGTCATTGCTCATCTTGATGTATGGAAGTAAAGCAAGGTCTCGCTATAAGAAGAGCAAAAGTGAGATGAATGGTTTGGAGATGCTCGCACTGAGGTACAATTGTGTAGTGATGTATGAATGAAGCCATCAGGTCAGAGAGGAATGCAGAAGAGGGTAAAATGGATATTTAACGTGAGTAAGATGAAGAGAGGAGTTAGGACATATCCGGACCGAGTCAGGAGTGCACGGTGCACGGTGTGTGTGTGTGGAAGAAGTAGACTGAGGAAAACACGGATGGATCAAATGAACCAGATTTCGAAAGAAAAAAGTGTGAATAATAGAAGTTATCTCTATCTTCTTTTCAAGCGAGGGACATTGTATTGTGTGAGCATATAACATAGTTGTATGTACATAAAACCCTTAGCAATGGGTCTTTCCAATATTGCAAACAACATGATAATTAAAATATTCTAAATAGTTCACATAAAATGTACAAACACAATTAAAAAATCTGTCAACTGAGTAAAAAGAACTAACCAAATATATATGTTTGTATTTGAGCAATCATCTTTTATACAAGTACTTTTGTACAAGTACAGGTTATAAAAAATCGGAAAGTTATGTCCTCTCGGTAAGATACAGGCAAAAGCCTAGTTTACTGGGGACACGACAAATGAAAGGCAACAAACCCAGATCTGTTAAAATTTCTTGTCATGTGTAAAATAAATAAAAAAAACATTTTTTTAGGGATCACGAATTTGCGGAGATTGCCCACCTGGCTATCGAGGAAATGGAATGGTTTGTACTTTTGTCGGGGTTTGCCAAGTTAATAATGGAGGATGCCATCCATTGGCTGATTGTATAGCTAATCCAAGTAAGTATTTCATATTCATTTCTTTACTTTAAAACAAGATCTCCCAAAGTGGTCGATATCAATCCCTCGGGGTCGATAGTTTGAAGAAAAAAAAATGGGGGTAGACGACAGCAAAAATAGACCCCCTTACTACTGCTTACTTCAAAATATCTATGATTCCAAAAGGTATCTAGTTAAGAAGTTAAATAATTCAAATAAACTCTTTTTTGATAAAAAACACATTACATACCAAACTTGTGAACGAAAAGGTAAAATATAATATGTCATTAAAAGTCACACGTAAGTATGCATGAAACTATGATACACGTAGCTCAAACATATCTGTAGATTCTCTTATCGAACGTATCAAAATGAAAAGTTTGTTATCTAGTGAAATATTTAATATCGAGTACTGCAAAAACTTATTAATTTGATTAAGTAAAGTAAATGACTAGGGGGGAAACGGTTTTAAAAGTTTTTGGTTCATGGGGTCTGCGGCCAAAAAAAGTTTGGGAACTTTTGGTTTAAAATATGCCAATACTACACTATACACACATACTACACTATCGGGCTGCTTATTCCAAGATCTCACAGCACGGTTCGCGCAACAATGTTTCTTAGGATTTTGTAGAATATAGTTTAGAAAGTTGTAAAATCTAAATAAATATCGATGAAAATTATCTTGCGTTTGATTTTCAATTGTAAAATATATTAAATTATTTTTGTTTTGTTTTCAATTACACACCATTGACACTGTTTTCATCTTTAGACTAATGTAAATGTAATAGATTTTTATTAATACCAAAATATATAAAAAATATGTTATGTAAATTTTTATAACATGATCAAATACTGTTTAATTAATATAACATAATTTAGAATGGAGCTCTATTATAGATATAAAATAGAAATATCTATACAGATCTCAATCACTTATTGAATCTTCTCCCTTGAAGTGGAACAGACTCTCACCTGCACTTCACTTAGAGGTGCTGAGATAACAAATACTGTTCAATTAATATAACATAATTTAGAATGAAGCTCTATTATAGATATAAAATAGAAATATCTATACAGATCTCAATCACTTATTGAATCTTCTCCCTTGAAGTGGAACAGACTCTCACCTGCACTTCACTTAGAGGTGCTGAGATAACAAATACTGTTCAATTAATATAACATAATTTAGAATGAAGCTCTATTATAGATATTAAATAGAAATATCTATACAGATCTAAATCACTTATTGAATCTTCTCCCTTGAAGTGGAACAGACTCTCACCTGCACTTCACTTAGAGGTGCTGAGATAACAAATACTGTTCAATTAATATAACATAATTTAGAATGAAGCTCTATTATAGATATAAAATAGAAATATCTATACAGATCTGAATCACTTATTGAATCTTCTCCCTTGAAGGGGAACAGACTCTCACCTGCACTTCACTTAGAGGTGCTGAGATAACAAATACTGTTTAATTAACATAACATAATTTAGAATGAAGCTCTATTATAGATATAAAATAGAAATATCCATACAGATCTGAATCACTTATTGAATCTTCTCCCTTGAAGTGGAACAGACTCTCACCTGCACTTCACTTAGAGATGCTGAGATAACAAATACTTACATGATCAATTTGAAGACGTCATTTTTTTTTCAATTACTTATGACATGTTTTTGTGTACAGCTATATACTCTGTGTACAGCTGCAATACAACCATATAAAAATTATCAATTACTTATGACTTGTTTGTGTGTACAGCTATATAATCTGTGTATAGCTGCAACACAACTATATAAAGATTATCAATAACTTATGACTTGTTTTAGTGGTCAACTATATAATCTGTGTACAGCTGCAATACAACTATGTAAAAATTGTCTTATTTTTTTATTATAATATACAAAAATCATTAATTTAATCACTATGGCGATAATTGTGACGAATAGCATTTTCCAAGACTGACCATATACTAGATATGGTACCATATACGAGTATATGTCTGATGCCAGCTTCCGAAGCTATGTTATATTCGCTATTATTATATTATATTATTAGAAGACATATAGTATTTCGATATCTTTATTTCTATGCATAACTCTTTCATATCCGTATCCACACATCTTATTATACATGTTATAATTTTGTATAAACTTTCCATTATAAGCCATGTGTTAATTTTCTACAATGTCAAAAACTCTTGTGTAAAACAACCCTACAATTTTTTTTTTCAGTTCTGTCGGGAACAGCCCAATACCGGGAGTATTGTGGGAAATGAACACTTCTCAGATATGTTTTATAACAAATATCTCTTATAAATTGTTCCCCCGGCCCATCTCTTTCTCTTTCTCACTTTCTATTCCTTTCAGATATACGAGTATTTTATACATGTTTTGTGTCTTTTGCAATTCAAACTTTCAATATGTCTAATTTTTTTCGACTAGTTTCTCTAAATTACTTAATACATTAATTTTTAATTCACATCCGTTCTTAATGATAGCATTTCTTATTCTATCATATATTAACAAACTACATATTTTAGCTCACATCCGTTCTAAATGATAACATTTCTTATTCTGTCATACATTAACAAACTTCATATTTTAGCTCACATCCATTCTAAATGATAACATTTCTTATTCTGTCATACATTAACAAACTACATATTTTAGCTCACATCCATTCTAAATGATAACATTTCTTATTCTGTCACACATTAACAAACTACATATTTTAGCTCACATCCATTCTAAATGATAACATTTATTATTCTGTCACACATTAACAAACTACATATTTTAGCTCACATCCATTCTAAATGATAACATTTCTTATTCTGTCATACATTAACACTTCCCTTACTGTGCTAAAAAATCACGCCAGTAACGGTGTTGGACACTAGGGGTACAGTAAACATGTATGTTTCAAATTAAAACTATGCAAAATCTGCTAGGTTTTTTTGTTGTTATTAGCTACTATATAAACATCATTTTATTATGTAATAAAATGTCGAATAATATAAAATAAGTGTAAGAAATGATAAAATAAGAGCTGAAACAGAGAGGCGACATTTTTATAAGAATATTATTTTTACGCTGCGTCGTTCGGTCTGCGCAACGTTCAGAATGCGCATGCGTGATAAGAGATTTCCAACCTTTTATTTTTTTTTCATAAAATTATACAATAAAATGTTGCGTGTATTTTTTTGGCAATAAAACCATAATTCGAATAAAGACAATAAATAACATATAACCAAAATATAAAATGAATATATAAATAAAAAAATCAAGGTTTTAGGGCGAGAAATTTATATAACCAAACACGAAATTCAAACCAATAAAATATATGCAATTTAGAAAATACAAACACTACAGAAAATTTGAAAATAGGACAAACATATCATATAATCAAAGTTTAATCCTGTGGAGAAAGTTATCGTAATTGGGGCACGAAACAACTTTTTGTTTATTCTACGTACTAAACACGCAGGTGTTTGACAAATATTGCAGAAAAGCCTGGTTTTTTTTCTCGAATGTTTTTAATAAAACCCACAACTTCCTCTTTTGAGGACCTCATGGGGTGCCAACAGGGGCATTATTTACTAATGTTTCGGGTATTGACTCGCCACAATATGTTAAAACAGTATTAAAAGCATCTTGTTGTTGCTTGTGATATTTAATGTTCCTATTTTTCCTTTTTAGATATTGGGCTTTGCCAATTCCAAACTTAACTCTCTTATGAAATGTTTTCGGTGGTATTAATTATTTTGTTTCCACTCTGGATATTTGTCTATCCATAAGAGGTATGCATTCAATGCAGCCATATCTATAATTTCCATAAAAAGACGGAAAGGCCATCTTCTCGTTGACCTTGAGCAAGAGTACTCTCTAGTAATTTGGTCTGCCGGATCTACTCCAATTTTCGTATTATTATAATGATGTATAATTAGTGGCTTTTGTTTTTCTGAATAAGTGGATAATAATAATACTGCTTTATTTTTTGTGGTACACACGAAACAAGTATTTTATTTTCAGCTAGTATGGATTGTTTTCTCTCTAGACGGTATAAATTCAAGTGAGATTTCTCTTTTATTTTTTCGAAGCGTGCCAGTTAGAGTTAAATAAAAGATTACCGGCTAATTTGATGTAGGTAATAAAAATACCTGTGATTATCCTCCTGTTCGTGCCATACTGCGTTTGAACCATTTCCATAACTACTCAGTAACCTTGATTTATCTCTCTCTACGATTATTTATCATACCAGAATAAGCCTGTAAATTTGTTATGTGTCATATGCCGTCGCAGTCAGCAGCAACCCAGATTTTGATGCCATATTTACCAAGTTTAGACTTCATGTACACGCGAAATGAACAATTCTCTCTAAAATTTGCCAAACGTTTGTCTACAGTTATATTCGAAGATGGAGAATAATTGCACATATCCATAAACATTTTTGAAATCCACTTAATTGATTCTAATTTATCTGAAAAAAACCTGATATCTCTCTTCTCGGGTTTCTTTATCATCAAAACGAATATGACTGTAAATATCGATGAATCTATCTCGAGACAAAGCTGGTGTGAAAAATGACTGGCAAAAGGGACTTTCACTTATCCACAATTCACTCAAAAATGGCTTTCGTGTTCGATTTCTGCCAGGTGCGAGCAATATTCCAATGAATTCATATAACCCTTATTTTGATATTGGTTGGTTCTTTTCTGAACGAATTCGATTTAAATGACGATTTGTTTCTTAAATATCACTTTTACCCCCTCTTCATTTACAAACAGACAACACATATCTTTTATGGAACATAAATTTATACTTGAATTTCTCAGTCCAGAATCTTCGATGAGAATATTTGATACCCGACCGATGCCTTGAAAATTGAGGTGGTACTCGTAATGAACTCCATTCGAATCCATGTTTTGATGTAAATAATATTTCTTCGTTCTTCACTCGTCTCCAAATCAGAATATACTTCATCCTGTACCTCGACAAAATCTTCTGATTCTGATATATTGCCTGTCGCCTTAAATTCCAAATCGCTATCATCGCCATCGATATTCCCCGCCATCTCAATTATTATATTTTTGAAAATGAAATAAGAAATAAAATGTACATTTATTATAAAAAGAGTAATGGTACAATATAACATACCAGATAAAAAATGACAGTAGAAAAAACATACCAGATAAAATAGCAAAAAATAAAAAATAACAATCAGGATTATAAAACTGGTGACGAACCCCTGGAACGGCTGTAAATCTGCCTATATGAACTGTCAAAAAAGAATGAGTCATACGCAGGTGTTTGACATTTCGTCAATTCGCGATTTAATATCATTAATTTCTGTTCATTTAACTATGAATGTTTTGTTTCCTAATGACATCATTCAAATCATAGAGGTTTCGATGAGGAATACATAAAGTATGAAGACCCTGCAAGCAGTATATTTCGAGAAATTAAATAAAATGTAAGTCCTGGTCACGCGCGTCCGATAATAGATAGGCAAGGGTTAACAAACTACATATTTTAGCTCACATCCATTCTAAATGATAACATTTCTTATTTTTTCATACATTAACAAACTACATAATTTAGCTCATATCTATTCGAAATGATAACATTTCTTTTTCTGTCATACATTAACAATCTACATATTTTAGCTCACATCCATTCTAAATGATAACATTTCTTATTCTGTCATACATAAACAATCTACATATTTTAGCTCACATCCATTCTAAATGATAACATTTCTTATTCTGTCATACATTAACAAACTACATATTTTAGCTCACATCCATTCTAAATGATAACATTTCTTATTCTGTCATACATTAACAAACTACATATTTTAGCTCACATCCATTCTAAATGATAACATTTCTTATTTTTTCATACATTAACAAACTACATATTTTAGCTCACATCCATTCTAAATGATAACATTTCTTATTCTGTCATACATTAACAATCTACATATTTTAGCTCACATCCATTCTAAATGATAACATTTATTATTTTTTCATACATTAACAAACTACATATTTTAGCTCATATCTATTCTAAATGATAACATTTCTTATTCTGTCATACATTAACAAACTACATATTTTAGCTCACATCCATTCTAAATGATAACATTTCTTATTCTGTCATACATTAACAAACTACATATTTTAGCTCACATCCATTCTAAATGATAACATTTCCTATTTTGTCATACATTAACAAACTACATATTTTAGCTCACATCCATTCTAAATGATAACATTTCTTATTCTGTCATACATTAACAAACTACATATTTTAGCTCACATCCATTCTAAATGATAACATTTCTTATTTTTTCATACATTAACAAACTACATATTTTAGCTCACATCCATTCTAAATGATAACATTTCTTATTCTGTCATACATTAACAATCTACATATTTTAGCTCACATCCATTCTAAATGATAACATTTATTATTTTTTCATACATTAACAAACTACATATTTTAGCTCATATCTATTCTAAATGATAACATTTCTTATTCTGTCATACATTAACAAACTACATATTTTAGCTCACATCCATTCTAAATGATAACATTTCTTATTCTGTCATACATTAACAAACTACATATTTTAGCTCACATCCATTCTAAATGATAACATTTCCTATTTTGTCATACATTAACAAACTACATATTTTAGCTCACATCCATTCTAAATGATAACATTTCTTACTATGTCATACGTTAACAAACTATAATACATATTTTTCTCAGTGCATATATTGCTTCCACATTTACTTGATTCCTTTAATTAATTATTCACATCCACATTTTACTGAAATTTATCAATGTTGGCACTAATAGACTGTTGTGAACAATCATTTTGTTAGATTTATATGATTTGATTTGATTGCTTAGTTTGAGTATCCATAGTATTTTCACCGTTCTGTCTTCTGAGAACATACTTGAGAACTCTCAGTATCCATATTTGTATAATTGATTCCAGTGATAAGTTCAACATACGTACGATGCGTCTGTAAGGCTGGCTTCAACGGGATCGGCTACGGGGAATCAGGCTGTAGACCCGTGGCTCCAGGAACTGTCACTCCGTCTACTTCCGGTTCCGGTACTCCAGTGAGCTGTGAGCCGAATCCATGTGTGCACGGCACTTGTCACACTTTGCCAGTTGGTGCATTATGCGTTTGTTATTTTGGATTCACAGGTATGTTTGCAAATAATGAAGATTCAATGATACCGTAGATTATCAAATTACTAAGTTTTAAGAATACCAAGCTGTTCGGTCTTTTTAAAACTAATCGAGATCTTGGTGTTTTGTATTCACCGGCATTGGTCTGGACACATAGCTCACAGGCTTGAATAGATTTCCAAAAATATCTTCTTTGATGAGCTGACTGAAGACTAGAGAAAGCAAAGTGTGCAGCGCAAGGGAAGGGGTACCATATGAGGGGGTACTGCATGAGATGAGACACTTAGACGTTAATATTCAGTACAACTGGAAGCAAATACTCGTAGCAGCAGATAGAGCCAAATGGCTAGGAACTAGAAATTGTCGCTAGTTATCAGGGACACGGACCCAATGGAGGAATGAGACGCAGACAAGCCGAAAGTACTGAAGCTTCTTGCATTACATGGTATGATATACGACAGGATATCCCTATAACGAATTGGCTTACATAGTTATCTCCATTGGCATCAACGTTCAATACCCTGATCACCCACTTTGTATTGTGTATTGTGCCTCGGGTAATGGAGACTCGTGTCCATTCATTATAATTCATTCATACATGTTCATGTTTGCAAATGTATTAAGAAACAAAACATTTCTCTTCATCTCGGTTGAAGATTCCTACATTATAAATTGCATTTGATTTACAGTTTTTTAATAATAAAATATATTCATTGTATTGTAATTTGTTTTACCAAACACTGTTTATTCCACTTCAGCACAACTAGTTGAACACAAACAAGACTTGTTTGTGCTCCCCCGATGATGAGGTGAAAACCTCGAAACCGGTTGAGTTATACCGTTACATAAAATGGAATAAACAGTGTTTGATAAAACAAATTATAATGTTTTTACACCTCCACAATGTTAATAGCCTTAACTATAAATAATATTGGGTGTTAACATAAGTTGTGTCCGTTTTTTTTTTTCGAATTAAAAATGAACACCAAAAGTAAAACAAAATAGTAAAGGTTATACGTCATTCGAAAGAAAATTTTCTGCTCTACAAGATATTGTGTTTGCTTTTACGTTACATATATTATTTTATTTGATTACAAGCCTTCAAAATGGAATGTCAAGTAGACGAAAGTGAGCATTTTCGACACCTCCTTCTGTTCGCGTTCAATCGAGGGAATAAAGCAGCCGAAGCTGCTCCGGTAATTTCGACCTGAAAGACATGGAGCGATCTGGATGACCAGTAGACTTCGATGAGGACCGCTTAAACTATGTTATTCATGAAGATCCCCTTCAAACCACCATAGAATTGGCTGAGTAGATGAATTGTAGTCACATGACTGTATACCACCATCTTAAATCAATGGGAAAAGTTCTGAAGTTCGGCGCTTGGTTTCCACATGTTTGAGTGAAAACAACAAAAATCAACGGTCGACAATTAAAAGCGTCAAATGATGTATAATTTTATTACCCTTTCAAATATCATAATGTTACGAGTCGACCACCACTGATGAATATAAGAAGGCCCTATTGTAACATATTATTATGTATTGTTACTCCACAAATATCATAATGTTACGAGCCGACCACCCGTGATGAATATAAGGCCCTAGTTATGTACTGTTACACCGCTAATAACATAATGTTACCAGCCGACCACCCGTGATGACTACAATATAAGAAGGCCCTATTGTATTGTATTATTCACAGTTACACCACAAATAATACAACTAGACACATACTCGTACCTGGGCTAAATAGTGTGTTTAGATGTGTGTGTGTGTTTTAGTTGTGTTCTTGTGATTGACACAGCGCCCGAGTTTCGTATCACTCTACTTCAATAATTGTGTTCTTGTGATTGACACAGCGCCCGAGTTTCGTATCACTCTACTTCAATAGTTGTGTTCTTGTGATTGACACAGCGCCCGAGTTTCGTATCACTCTACTTCAATAGTTGTGTTCTTGTGATTGACACAGCGTCCGAGTTTCGTATCACTCTACTTCAATAGTTGTGTTCTTGTGATTGACACAGCGCCCGAGTTTCGTATCACTCTACTTCAATAGTTGTGTTCTTGTGATTGACACAGCGTCCGAGTTTCGTATCACTCTACTTCAATAGTTGTGTTCTTGTGATTGACACAGCGCCCGAGTTTCGTATCACTCTACTTCAATAGTTGTGTTCTTGTGATTGACACAGCGTCCGAGTTTCGTATCACTCTACTTCAATAGTTGTGTTCTTGTGATTGACACAGCGCCCGAGTTTCGTATCACTCTACTTCAATAGTTGTGTTCTTGTGATTGACACAGCGCCCGAGTTTCGTATCACTCTACCTCAATACGGGTAGGTCTTAAGTTCGTATCTCTTTATATTTTCTGTAATCAATCTAGTCTGTGAACTAAACGTACATGGAACTACAATATATGAGTGAACCTCGTCTCTACGAGTAGTTTAGTGTGCCCGACACTATGTATGTTCACAAGTAAGTCCTGGTTATTCGCGAACTTCTCATCTCTACAACTGACACTGGGGTGTGGGGTGGGCCCATACATTTTAGATGTATCAGTCGAGCATTAAGTTTACAATTTTGTATGGAATTCTTTAATCTGATATTGTTGTTCTGATAGTGAAGGTTAAGAAAAAGCCATTCAATTTATAAAGTTCATATTTCCTACGGGAATTCCATAAAATATATTTTCAAAAATATTTTGTGTCTTTCGGTGGTTTCAGGTCTTCTATGTGACCAATCGAAAGATCCATGTTCATCTTTACCGTGCAAAAATGGTGCAACTTGTATAACGGATGTGGCGGCTCAAGGCTTTAAGTGCGAATGCGCATCTCACTTTACCGGTCCACTTTGTGGTAGTCCAACAACAGGTATTCTGCAATTATTTTACAAATAATATATTTCTTAAATAACCTTAATGTTGTATTTATTTGAGTTTTTATGCTGGTCACTCTCTCACATGTCATGTTAGTCACTCTCTCACATGTCATGCTGGTCACTCTCTCACATGTCATGCTGGTCACTTTCGTTCAAACGTTGCAGTAGTTAAGTTTGTTTTTTTAATTCTGTAAATTTGTTGTTTTTAAATACTCGCTCGGAGAGTAATTATTTTATTCCTCGTAGATACTCGTAGTACCATTTTGCAACTCTGGTATAGTAGCTTTATTTTTAAGATGTAACTTTTCAGCGGTTAACAATGGAATAGATTCACATACAGCTTACAATGATATGCTAACTCCCACAGTAAATTACTTTGTAAATAGGACACTTTTGATATTTTACAACTGTAAATATATTACTTCCATCAAAAATAGACAGGAAGGTCAAAATTCACAAAGTCAATCATGATATATTAAATAAAATCTATCATACATCAGATGCAATAAAAACAAAAAGTATGTTCAGAATAAATTAAATGAAAATCCTCAAAGCCATTGCAGAAAAAACACTTAACATATCATAGCGATATAGTTAGAAACTCTCGTGTCCGAGAAATATGTAATATAAAAGATACATCTAGGGTACAAACTGCAGAAAACAGGCAAGACCGTGTGAAAATAATGAATAAAACTGGCAGTTATCCCCGAGGAAACCCTAAAAAATATGAGAGGATAGTTAGGAGTCAACAACACCTCGAGAGAAACAGTCCTGATGATAGCATACTATACTACAGATCTAACTGGAGAGATAGCAGTGGTGATGGTGATGGTACAGCTTAACTTTAGTTTAAAACTGATATCTTAACTCATCTTCTATTTCCAGTTTGCGGTGGAGTACGTGAAGAAGTGGAAGGTAGTCTTTCCTATCCGGAATCCAATGTCACGGGATACAGGCACAATTCTAGATGTGCTTGGGTGATAGTGACCAGCCCAGATAAAGTCTTAAATGTTACTTTCACTAAATTTCATCTTGAATCCTCCACTGAATGCCTCTATGACTGGTTGCAGGTGATTATTATTTGTATATTTTAAAGCAATATCATTATATCATTATAAATTATATATTAAGACTACGAGTATATACGAGTATGATACATTTAGCCATTATCTATTATTAAGACACCACACCACTTACGAGTAGATAATGTTACATAATTGTTAGGGAATATGAATTTTACTCACGGTTTTATCCCACAATGTTTAATGGATATGTTTGGCTTCTATTTTTTCGTGTTAGAAGAGATCTGCTCGTATGTACAGTACCCGGCGGTAAGTATAGATCATTCAGTTTGAAGAGTCATTTTGCAACAGTGTGAGTGTGAACACTCTCTGTATTACACAACTTATGTAGCATCAGGGCACACTTCACTCTCGAAATGCACTCCCCCACGTGAAACATAAGCAGTGCGCAGTATCTTTGAGTATATAATAAATAGATTATTGGAAAAGGCGTTGATGATATTGTGTGACGGTTTAGTGTGACGCCCCCAGTAGATACGGGGAGGAGACGTGGTGTTAATTTATCTGGTCAACTCCGGTCTTCCGAACTCCTACCGAGCTGTTCACAAAGTCGAGTGCAGGTAGGGCCGTAATTTCCATCGAATCCAACTAGGCTCGGACCCAGGGCTCAGTTTTGAAAGAGGCTTGCGAAGTATGACTGATATACAAATAACGTGTTAAATGTAGTTACTATATATTTGTATTTATCTTTTTTAGAATTTCAAAATTAATTTTTAATTTTAGTGCATATCAACACAAAATGTAACCAAGTATAAACATATGATTTCTACAAAATAAAATCAAAATAAGCAATCATATACCATTACATAGACAAGCACAGCAGGTCAAGGTTAGGGCTGTATCCCAAGCAATCATATACCATTACATAGACAAGCACAGCAGGCCAAGGTTAGGGCTGTATCCCAAGCAATCATATACCATTACATAGACAAGCACAGCAGGCCAAGGTTAGGGCTGTATCCCAAGCAATCATATACCATTACATAGACAAGCACAGCAGGACAAGGTTAGGGCTGTATCCCAAGCAATCATATACCATTACATAGACAAGCACAGCAGGCCAAGGTTAGGGCTGTATCCCAAGCAATCATATACCATTACATAGACAAGCACAGCAGGCCAAGGTTAGGGCTGTATCCCAAGCAATCATATACCATTACATAGACAAGCACAGCAGGCCAAGGCTAGGGCTGTATCCCACGCACGTAAGGACTTAAAAAAACAGCAAACATACTCATATAAAAAAAATCGATAAGAAAAAATATAAAAATTAATTCACTCGCAAAATTAATCCACTCAATGAATTTAGAAAAATACATTATGAATGAAATCGTTTACCAAAAATCAATAGACAATTTGTGAAAGATGAATAGACAAAACCCAAGATGTACAAAATAAACAAATAAAAAAATTGTGATCCTGAAATAAATCAACCAACAAATGACAAATAAAAATATCAAAAGCGAACCAATCTTCAATCATGCTAAAAACACAGTTTTTTTCTAGCATCAGGGAACACTTCAGTTCTCCGTAGGTGTATATACGCTATTGGACTTAAGAATTTCTAGCAGGCTAACTTCGGCTTTGTAGAGCGTCGTCTCTGTCCTTAGAACGCTTGACAACGACTGACAAACCGCGACGGAACACATGTATGAATGACAGAGACGACACTCTAGAAAGCCGAAGTTAGCCGATTGTGGCCGGTCTCTTAAGCCCGATGTGTATTACTTACCGCCAGGTACTGTACTGCGATGTTAAACGAGTCAATAATTTCCAAAGGGATTTTCATTTACCCTTACAGCATACATTTACTATACTGCAGGCCATTGTTCTTATTCCGTGACATTGGATCTTAAGGCCTGCGTCGCAACTGTTCTTTTCACACTCGGATGACTTTTCACACTCCTGGAAGAGTAACTATGGGCAGCTCATTCTACGTCACTTAGTGACGTTACATTCATAATAAAATAAGAAGATTTAGATGTTCTAGTATGGCTCGTGATGATGGATGGGAACTTATTTTATTCGAACGGAACTGATTAAGAACTTTTTGTTTAATCAAGTTGACAATTTATTCCATTGTGATTTAATATTGTTTACGGTGTTGTATTCACAAACAGAGCTAATGACAATGTTACCACTCGCACGCAGAACGTTTTTGTTGAATGATTTTTTCCCGATATCTATACGAGTACCTCTTAACATATCTTAGACAAATAAGGATTGAGCTCCTAAATACGAGTACACTCTGAAACCTAACAGGGTCACTTCACAGTGAAGCGTGAATGGTCACTGCATTTATTTTTACACTTTTATCCATTTTAGTTTTTCTTATGTCATCAATTTTGCTTGATGTAGTCAATTCACAGTGAAGCGTGAATGGTCACTACATTTATTTTTTACGCTTTTATCTATTTTAGTTTTTCTTATATAAAATATAAAATAAAAATGAAATAATTTACCACTATTTAAATTAATTTGTCTCAGTTATATTTTTTGACACTTAATTATGAAAATGAGTCAGTCTTCAGCGCCGTTTAGTGACGGTGGACGGTCTTTGTTTCTTTATTGATTATAAACTGTTGTCAATTTCTTTCTGAATGCCTCCAAATAATCATCCATCTGTAGCTACATAGGTGGATTCTTTTACTGTAAAGGTTCAATAACACGTAACATAAAGCCCCGTACAGAAGTTGAATTTACTTGTCAAGTTTGGCATGGCATGGCGTGGCGTGGCATGACCTGGCATGGCGTAGCATGCTCGATTGCCGAGGTCACAGTAGCTGTATTTTATTTGAAAAATGAGTAAACTTGGAAATATTAAATAGTGCAATTTTCTTTTCCTTACGAGTATATTATATCGTATGTGTAAAATAATTGAACGTTTTTAGATACACGATGGGCGTAATTCTGCCAGTAATAATATCGGACGCTATTGCGGGAATAAACTTCCTAAGGGCGGGAATATAATCTCCACTCAAAATTACTTATATTTATGGTTCCGTTCTGATCACACGGTCTCTAAAAATGGATTCTCGATGAACTGGAACAGTATCTCTCCTGTTTGCGGTGGTGTCATTCAGAATGCTACTTATGGAGTTGTAAAGTCGCCCGGGTTCCCAGGAAAATATCCTCCCAATAGGGATTGTTATTGGACAATCAACGCTCCCATCGACAAGAGAATTCAAATCCATTTCTTCGCCCTACAAATTGCTGAGCAACAGGGTAGTGACGGAGATTTCCTATCAGTAAGTATAATTAAAAAATAAATTATTTGACAGTTTCTGAATATCAGTATCCATAATGATATTACGGCAAGTGAAATAAGTAGTGTACACTGTATTACCAGCGACAAGAAAACACCAATGAGAAGGGTTTCTATAGAATCTGACGTAAGATTATTTTTGTTAAGAGTTTCATCAAAGTACTAAAGAGAATCTCGAATCTAAAAACTCCACAAGGGAGATTACACTTACTTTTGATGCCTAAGGATGCGTTGCATTACTATATTTGATGACAAAAGTTTAACTCTACAAATTTACAAATACAAAGCTAATGAAACAGTAGGTTTTTATTCCATTCCATCACTTACACATCACAGTGTTTTAATGAAACCAAATAAAATTATTTTTGAACTAAAGAAAAGGCAGTTGACATATATTTTTGAATTTTAGACTGAATTAGAAATAATAATACAAATACAAAACAAATTAAATACTTCCTCGTATGTTATTATGCAAATAATACGTTTATGGAAGTTAACATCAAAAAGGAAAACAATTATAGAGGAAATATTTAAAATGAATCGATATATCATTTTGAATGAGACAAATGCTTATTCTTCAATAATTTCCCTAATCTGGGGTTAGTTAAACTGTTGGGCGTCACCGGTTTACCAGTCACCGGGTCACCCGTAGTAATGAGATTTACCATCTTAAAACAATACTATACAAATATAACATCAACAAAAGTCATTACTATATGATAGTTTAGTACGCCTATGGAAAACTGACAACGTTCTATCGAGCCTAACAAGGCTGATACCGATTCCAGTCGCGACGGTAATGGAACCGGGTATTTTACATGAGTTGTGCAGATGCCCGACACACTGAGGTCTGCACGCTTCGCGCCACGCTTCGCGCCACGCTACGTGACTATTATAGTCATCTAGTAGCGTAACTCTAAGCACCGAGCGAGGCTCCTTCTGTGTGGCCGAGGCTTAAGCGAATAACTTGCGGCGAT
Organism: Odontocerum albicorne; assembly: GCA_949825065.1. NCBI lineage: Eukaryota > Metazoa > Arthropoda > Insecta > Trichoptera > Odontoceridae > Odontocerum > Odontocerum albicorne. The sequence goes on from OX463859.1 coordinate 156,293, forward strand.
TAAAAATATATTGCGGTCATCGGCGAACCCGGATAAATGAAAATAACTCTCCGACTGGCCGCGGCAGCCGTGTGGGGAGGAATCCTCCACTTCATTAATTATAATACTTCAGTTATCATCAAAACATATTGTGACAATTAAGATATGATTGTGGAAAAATATATGTATGTAGTTCATTAAAAAAGTAATAAAATAAAAACACATTTTTGTGAATTTGTCTATGTATAACATAAATGATGAGCTACGAGTATGATATTCTGCTTTATATTGAGCTGAATTTATTTGTAAAAATATAAAATTTCTTTTTATATGAAAGGGTTTCGATTATTCCAGATAAGTGACGGCCCCTCACCGTCGGACAATATGCTAGGCCGCTACACCAACACGTCCCATCCACCTCCTTTACTTCTATCATCTCCGACAGCATTCATTCACTTCCATTCGGGTGCAGAATTTACAGATTATGGATTTCAACTCTCATATGCAGTTATTGAAGGTAAATTTTTTATATGAGCTACATACTTGTTAATTATTTTTATTTTTCATAATGCGGAGCTAAACTAAATTCATCATGTATACTATAAAAATACTCTTTTGTGCATTCGTATGGTATCCTTGGAAACATTGGAATTGAGGATTCGTATGGTATCCTTGGAAACATTGGAATTGAGGATTCGTATGGTATCCTTGGAAACATTGGAATTGAGAATTCGTATGGTATCCTTGAAAACATTGGAATTGAGGATTCGAGTATAAATAACCTCTCATGTGGGAGTGCTGCTACCATTTGTCTAGACTCTAGAGCATAGGTTCTCAACCTTATTTGGCCCACCGCCCACTTTAAGATTTTTTTTTCTAAAGCCCCCAATTTTTTTTACTAGCGAATCTGAACCAGCTATTGCCACGATTATACGAGTATTTAAACGTGTAATATTATATACTATAGTCGTAAGATAGGATATGGTATGGTATGGCCCTAGCCTATTTCTGAGTTTAAAGAAGACTGTTTCAATGAGAACAATTAAAACACAAGCATACTTCATTATATTGAAAAGTATTTTTATTAACATTCAAAAATTATAACTTATCTAATGAGAAGGTTGAATTTGATGCATTTTAAGGAGTTTGTTAATATCAGGCTCGATTTTACTTAAAAACAACCGTAAGTCGCCGCGTTCAATAACATGGAACCGATTTCTCTTTTAAGTTACCAATGTTGCTACAGCACTAAATCCACGTTCAGCTAAATAGGAAGATGGGAATGCTATCATAAATTGTTGAACAATCGACCATAATCCTGGGTACAGTTGCAAAATCGGCTTCTGCCGCCAAAATTCTTGGTAGCCATTCTTGAATTTAATTTTTAATTCCTCATTTGTCGTCAGTTCTATTAGTTATTCTTCTAACTGGGATGATCCTGCTGTATTGACATTTGAAAAAGGATCTAAAACCCAGTCTGCTATGTACATGTTTAAAATGTCCTGGAATCGTTTCTTGAAATCACTGTGGAGGTTTTCCAAGTGTTGACAGTAAACAAGCGAGTCGTCGTGCTTGAATGATACTGCTGATAAATTTGGGAAGTTATTGAATTCGCGTCTGCCGATATTTCTTTTGTATAATAGAGCAGTTTGGACACGAAATCAGCAACGCTATTTTTTGTCTTAATCAAGTTTAAGTCGTCGCCTTGAAGTTGGAGATTGACATCATTAAACAATTTATACAGGCCTGTCAAGTACGCTATATCGTTCTTTGATGAGATGAGGTTGTCGCGCAATTCCGTGTCTTTGTTTCCTAGGAACTCTATCACAGACCCAAACAGATTGTAAAATGGAGTCAAAGAAGTACCTGTTGACAGCCAGCGCACCTCTGTGTGAAGCAGCAATCGGTTGAAATCTTCATCATTGGCAATGCAAAGCTGGCTAAATAATCTGTCATTCAACGAGTTACTTCTGATTTTATTAACTGCTCTGATAACGTATTGCAGTGATGTGATGCAGTGATGCAGGCGTTCACTCAGGTTTTTCGCAACCAAATGCTGGCGATGAATTACGCAATGCACAGCAAGCACGTCAGGAACTTTATTTTTTAAGCACGCTATGAAGCCTTTGTGACGCCCTGTCATAGCCGGTGCGCCATCCGTAGCAACTGACAAAGTATTATTAAAAGGAATTTTCTTTTCGTCACAAAACTTTTCCAGTGTATTAAATATGGTTTGTCCTTTTGTATTTGTTTCCAAATTGGTAGCAAACAATAGTTCTTGACATATTTTCTCATCTTTGATAAACCTCACCTATGTATGACAATAACAATGCTTCATTGGTTGGTAAAGTGGACTCATCTAGTTGAATTGAAAATTGACAAGTCTGCAGATTCTTCAATGTTTTCAGTCATCTCATAAATTCGTCTTTGCACAGAGCTATTGCTCAAAGTAATTTTTCGGATAATATCTGCAGCTGTTTTATGGAGCACAGTGGTTATTACTTATTTTACTGCTGGTAAAATTAAATCTTCCCCAATAGTATGTGGTTTGCATGTTTTAGCAATCAACAATGAGATATTGTACGAAGCTCGAAGTCCGTCATAATTAGAAGCTGATGAAAAAAGTGTTGACATAGTTGGCTGAATTTCGTACTTCTTTTTCATGTCTTGAAAATAGGTCACATCTTTGTCTTTCTAATCCGGGTGTATTTTATTAAAATGATCTTGAAGCCTAGAAGGCTTCATCGCTTCATTTGAAAATGTTTTTTGACAAATAAGGAACATTGGCGATGATGGTTTTGTGAGATTTTCGATAAATCCGTATTTAATATAATCCACACTATACTGCCGTCTCTTCTTTTTTGCTTCCGACATGGTTTTCACTTTACAGATACGTGAGTAGTAGTAGTGAAAAGATCAACTTTTAAAACCCTGTCATCAATTGCGCGCGATAATGCTAATGAAAATAAAATGAACAATCACTGCCTTTATATAGGTTGGAGACGTATAACACGCATCGACAGGAATAAGATAAACATGCAGTGACTCGTTTATAACACCCGGCGCGGAAGTAAAGCGCGGGGGCATGGGTGATGCGGGAGCAGAGTGTGGGCTAGAACAAGCACAGATAATACTGTCAATTCTTGCAGGATTGCAAAAATCACGTTATTTAACAAAAACTTGTTATAACTGAATTGCTACAAGCATATTTTTTGCTGTTTTTTATAAACAGGCTTTTTTTAACTTTACCTGTATTTATATATGAGATATTTCACGTGAAATTGGAAGATTTGAAAATTATTAATTCAAATCTAAAATTAAAATTTTTTATATCATCCAATTTAATGTATATCTGAATGTAATGGAATCTTTAAGTTCAATTTTCATCCACTTCCCGAACTACCGAAATATGTGAATTTTCGCACACGTGCTAAAAATGATTAAAATACATACAATAACAAAAATAACCAATATTAAAGTTTACTTAAGTAAGTACGTGATAAGCGTGTTTTTTTTTGTCTTTTTTAGACTTTATTTTTTTAATCTACTCACGCCTCTCCGTGCCATATCAACGCCCCCTAATTTTCTCTGGGTCTTCTACTGCTCCCCTGAAAGTCTCAAACGCCCAAAAGGGGGCGTTATCGCCCACGTTGAGAACCTTTGCTTTAGAGCATGGGTGGCCAACCTTGCTTTAGAGCGTAGTTTCCCAAGCTTTTCGCCCCGTAGACCACTTGCCAATTTTTTTATTTTCCGTAGACCCGTTGTCTGCTAAATATTGAATTTTCCTAAACTTATTAACTTGAAATGTGTTTTTGGCAGCTGACACAGTGCTGTTCACCTTGATAAGGTTTTTTGTAGAGTGAACAATTGTAAAAAAAAAAAAACATGTATTCATATCTTTATTGAAAAGACACAAAATGCAAGTAAATATTTAGCTTTGGAACGAAACAAATCAAAACCTAGTTAAATTCTTACATAAAATGAATACACAAATAATACTGTTAATGAGAGAGATAAACCTGATGCTCTGATAGCAATGATTTAATATTTGGCTTCAAATTAGTGAGGCATAGTCTTAAATCTCCATGTTTAGTGATTTTCATTCGATTTCTTTATATAAGTATTTTCTATGTCTAATATAAGTATTATGTACGAGTACACACAATCTGTGTTAGGTGTAATAAGACATTTACGGAATGCCTAAATATTGATGATGATCTGCCTAAATGGGATCCGCTCACGTGGACTACCATTTACATCTCGTGCACCCCCATTTTCTTTTTTCGCTTACATAGACCCCCTGCAAGTCGAAATCGACCCTCGGGGTCCATATAGACCCCTTTGGGAATCTTTGCTCTAGAGCGTGTGTGTATTGTCACCTGACAAACTCTTTTATCAGACTGGGACCCTTTTATTTCGTATACCATCAGGAATTAAACATGATACACCAGAACACTGAGGTTGTACTCTTTAAAAGTATCAAGTAGTAAGGTTTCAGTTTATTGTTTAAAGATCTTATTTACATGAAATTTTGTTTTTTTATTATAAACCTAGTTATTTTGATTCATTTTTTATATGTCAACTGTTTCGCAGGGCTCTTTGCCTTTTAAGACGTCCAAATTACACCCAGAAAATTTACATATAAACCCACTTAAATAGGTCAACAAATCTGAGCTGCAGCCACTCGTGTGATTTGACAACTCTCAGCAAAAAAATGACTTCTAGTTTTCTCTTTTGTCTAAATTTAGACTCTTTCTTTCTCGTTTCACACTGGTATGCAATCTGAGATTATCTGAGGTGTGTATGTTACGTGTGCGTTTATGTTTTTAACTATTTTTCTACATATTTGTTGAGTTTATAATTATCATAATTTATCGTGAGGTGCGTGGCCGCGCGCAGTAATGTACTGGATTTCCGTGTGGAAGGTTGTCGGTTCAAACCCCGCACTGTGCTTACTCCCCTCGAACGACACAGCCACTTTTTCTGCCTAGTGTTCGAGGGTATAAATATACCTATGACTTCGGTCGTATCTATTCTTAAAAAAAATATTTTTTTAAAACTTTTTTGGAATAAAGGATTTTTCAAATTGAGCGGTTTTTTTAATTCTTGGATAAAACACAGATGGCGTCGCGAACTTGCCTGGGTCTTGTGACATTTGAGAAGTGTAATGTACGATATTTATAAAAATGGAGTCGTATACAATACAACAACGTATTCAAATAGTCGAATTATTTTATGTATTGTAATCTCCGGAAACGGTGATGTTAATTGCCCACAAGATCATGTGATCTGACACCGTTTGAAATTATTCGTGTTATTGGTGAGTTAGAACCGCAATTATGCCAAAATGTCATGGAAAATTTTTACGAAAGAGTGGACATCTGTGGAGCTGCAAGAGGTGGACATTTGGCGGATATTGTTTTTTGTGTTTAAATGTCATACATATACTTTGATGACCAAAAAAAGTTTTTTGAAATCAAAGTAAATTGTATGTTTTATTCAAGAATAAAAAAAATTAATTAAAAAAACGTCTCACTTTGAAAGACTTTTTATAATTTGTGCGGGCTGAAAAAACATCTGAAGTCCTAACGGCGGGGCTCACCTTGCTATTGCTATTGGTGGGGGATGTATCTCGATTGGGAGGATGATATGAGATGAGTTTAGACCGTTCGATAGCTTCTCTCAAATATTTTTTTTATTTTCCATTGTTTTAACATACGCGTATATGTGTAATTTCAGAATATACGAGTATATTTACTATGTTGCTGTCAATTAACCTTTTACTGATTTATTTAACATAACAGTCAATTTGACTAGCTATTATACAAACCAAAAACACAGTAACAGTGATCTAATAGTATTTGGTAAGCACAAGTTCAGTTCTCACCAACTTTCAAACTAGTTTATGTTTATGATAAATTATTGTTATAAACAGAGAGCACAGATGATGTTAATATTTATATTAAGCTTAATTATAACAGCTAGTTTTAAATTTAAAACAGCATGCTACTCAAATAGCTAAATAATAAGTCGCAAATGCGCTACTAGTTAATTAACAACCCTCGAGACTTACTCGTAGTTGGTGAGACACCTCTGTTTCAAGAAAAGGATTGCGGAACCCTATTTATTTTAAAAAGAATTCTTATCTTCTTTTCACTTAAATCTACTTTAAATTACAATCTGATTTGTTGGAAGAGATCACTACATGGCAAATAAACCCGCCAGGTTTTACTGCATACATTAATAGCGCCTAATAAGCCAGTGCAGCATCAATTACAACATTTATGGGCCAATTTTCTGATTACAACTCAATACTTTCAACTCGACACATTGAAAATGAGTAATTATTTACAACAATTTTAGTAGATAATGATAATGGTCATAACGGAGTGAGCCAGCAGCTAAATGATGTCATGAAATGCACCTAAAGAGAGTCATGCTGTGTATCTGGTGGGATTGGAAAGGTATCGTCTATTATGATCATGGTCATAACGGGGTGAGCCAGCAGCTACATGATGTCATGAAATGCACCTAAAGAGAGTCATGCTGTGTATCTGGTGGGATTGGAAAGGTATCGTCTATTATGATCATGGTCATAACGGAGTGAGCCAGCAGCTAAAGGATGCCATGAAATGCACCTAAAGAGAGTCATGCTGTGTATCTGGTGGGATTGGAAAGGTATCTTCTATTGTGAGCTGTTACCACTGAATCATCGTTCCAATAAGTACTGCTTAAAATTTGCGTAATTAAATGAAACAATTGCCAAGATGATACCGGGTAGCCCAATAGAAAATACGTTGTGTTCCAGTATGACAATGTCCGGCCACATATTTGTATGGTCACTCAGCAAAAATGATCGCTACTCGGCTGGGATATTTTAGTGTATCCACCGTATAGTCTGAACCTTGCGCATTCTGACTACCATTTGTTTCACTTTTTGCGGAACTCTCTTAATGGTTTAAATTCTCAATTTGGATCTCCTGTCAAAACCACTTGGATCAATTTTTCATTTGAAAAGAGAAGAATCCTTCAGCTACCGGAAAAAATGTAGGAAGGTCATCGATCAAAATGACACATACTATATGTATACAATTGATTAAACTTCTTTCTGAATTTATAAGTAAATGATTTTTAAATGTGTGTTACAACCCAGTACTTGAATAATAATTAGATTCATTTTGTTTTTTTAACTTGCGTAAGAATAAATCTTACATTATTAGCCTTGTGAGCCTTAGTAAAATGAGTAAGAATCAAAACCCAAACAGAGATGGCATGCTCTTCCATGTCATGCATCTTTAGTGGTCAATTGGATAACGCTGATTTTACTCGTAATTTGTTTTTAGATTTAAACGAACCATCGTTTTAGAAACTAAATTTGAGAATATTGTTGCAGGCGTTCCTGGATGCGGAGTGACGTATATGCAAGAAAGAGGAGAAATTACATCACCTAAAAAACGCAGACGTTTTAGTTATAATGCCTTGTGCGAATACAAGATTATTTTACCCCCTGGAACCAATATTAAATTGACTTTTACACAATTTAGATTCGCAATCTCGCCTGGTGAATCTTGTCATTTGGACTATTTGGCTGTATGTATTTATGTTTTCTAATTTTTTTATCAGTTTATAGTCTTACTGGTTGTCCCCTATCTCATTTTTCACAGCTTCCAAATGATCTTTGAAATAAAATTAAACATGATACGGTGGTACCTCGGGTTACGAACTTAATTCATTCTTTGATTCCGTTCGCGAGCCGAAATGTTCGCAAACCGAATATCATTTTCTCGGGAGCCATAATGAGGGTTAATGTAATGCAAAATATATTTTATATATACTCTGACACTGCCATCGAGAGGAAGGGAAGATGCAGACTCAGCAGACACACATGACACGCATGGCAACTAATGAATTGTTCACCATCCCTAGAGTTAAAACCTCTTTTGCCCAAAGGCAATTTGCTTATTTGGCTCCCATTAAATACAATGGCGTGCCGACTTCAATAAAGGTAAAGGTAGGAAAACCATTTAAACAGTCGATCGGAGCGTGGTTTTTATTGGGATAGCATTTTGAGTACTTGGGCTTTCAGGATAAATGACGAGTGGAAAAGATTTGTGTGAGCTCGTGAGTGTGGGTTTCTTCTTGTTGTTTTAATTTTGGTTGTTTTTGTATTTGTGTTTCTGTGTATTTTTTGTTTTAATTTAAATTTTAATTCTTATGATTGTGTGCGGTATATTGTGGAATGAATATTTTTGGTATTTCTGGAGGGATGATGAGTTGAATTTCGTTGTGAGGAGTTGAATTTCGCAAGATGTTTCCAGTTGTAGTTGAGTGTCACTGTTTGTCAGGTAGATGAGAGCGTGCAACGGAGTTTTGTTTTTGTGTAATAAAAAATCGGAAAGAAGTATCGATTTATTTTTTCATGCTACATATCCTCAGTGAAATACAGGCAAATCCTAGTTTACTGGGGATACGACAAATGAAAGGCAACAAACCCAGATCCATTAAAATTGTATGTCCAAATCAAATTACCTGTTGTTTTTTCGCAAATTGTGTATATTTCTTGTCATGTGTAATAATAAATAATAATTAATAAATAAAATGTATTTATATATATAAAAAGCAAAAAAAAAATTGTATCAAGAACAACGAACGCAACGACAAACAATGTTCACAGCGCGCGCACCTGAGAACAACAACTAATGCGTAATTGCGTAATGCGCCGTTACAACTAATTCGTGAGCCGAGACATTGTACGCAGGTCAAGTCAAAATTAGTTGGGAAATTGTGTTCGTAAGCCGATTTGTTCATGACTAGAGGCGTTCCTGACCCGAGGTTCGACTTTAATCGGCACTGATGGGAGTCAGATCGGGATATAACGTGTAAATAAGGGCTCTAGATATAAACGAATCCAATATAATATACGAGTATATGAATGTGTCCCTTTGAAACCAAAACCATGGTTTAATATAAAAAGAGTGAACAAGATGGAAGTATCTCTCATGTGTCGTTTGTGACCAGATCACTGCAGATCACGGTGGCATGTGCTAATCACCTTGACACAATGGACATTGTGAGGAATCCCGGCTGCGACTGTAGCCTGAATTATGAAACTATAGACCGTGTATTTTTCGGTTGTTCTTTGCGAGACAGATTTGATTTACTAAACGCAATATCTTCACCGCGTCCGATGATTGTTGAGTTTTCTCTTTCATCGTGGAACTTTTCCACTTCTAGATCGATTGTTAAATTTTTAAAGCTTAATAAGTTGAAACTTAAAATTGTTTAGAAATGGCATTTTTTAAAATTAGTTTTATTATATTGAATAATATAATTGTAAAATTGCAAATTTAGTGGCACAAATGATCCTAGCCCGGGTGGGTTGCCTATTAAAAAATAAAAATAAATAATAGTCTCTCTATTGCCTGTTAATACGAGCAGTCAACAGAATTATTTAAGAGGAAACTGAACATTACTCGTACATCGGAGTCAAATATAATTTTCATTTGATTTGATATTTGCATTAATTTGATATGTGACCTTTTAGTTCTAAATTTATAATGTGAATATTATGTTGATAGATAATTATTTAAATTTTAAATCGATTTTGACAGATTGACCCATTGTTTCAATATAGGTGTAAGTAACACATCGATCAATAAGTCCCGGGACTAACCGACAGATGGCGCCTCTAATAACAAATCCATACCATTCTCAGTTAATACCGACCTTTAGAAGTTACGTGTCAAACTTTCATGACATTCCGACATTGTGTCATTGAGTTACAGTGGTTTTAGTGACGCTTATTTTGCTATTTTCAAAATAATGGAAAAAACCGAATTTCGTGTGTTGATAAAACATTGATTTTTAATGGTAAAAAAATACCGTTCAAACTCAGCGATGGCTTGAAAAGTATTATCCGGGCTCTGCTCCGTCGAAAACAGCCATTTGTCGGTGGTATGCATGAATGAATGTATCGCTCTCGAATAAGACTATGTTGATGAATAAAGAAGAATTTTGGCAAACGAATGTTGTTTTAGTAACTAGTCCCGGTCCTTATTGATCGATGTGTTACAAGTACAAGGCTGGTATAACAAATTATTTGAATAATATAAATGTAAAACAACTTTATTACTCAATATGAAGAAATTATTTTAATGAATCGTTTGGTTTTTCCAGATTTACGATGGTGAAACGAGAGAATCCGACCTGCTTGGGAAATATTGCGGGACCGTGCCGCCCCCCGTCACCTTTACATCATCAAATAAAGCTTTGCTCGTGTTTTGGACTGAGTTCGCTGTTGGCTATGAAACTTTTCGTATCGAGTATGAAATGGGTAAGGACACTGATACGATGACTGTCACACTCGTATCACCATTGTCTCATTCTGATCGGACAGTCAAGTTGAGACTGTTCCCACATTCATTGCCGCAGGTCATTTTGCTTAGTGAAAAATGCATACCATCATGCCGTGTCATTTTTGGGGTCGGCGGAGAAGACAGATTTCCAAGTATTTCTATCCACGCACATATTTTGCCTCGTCCGCATCCGTATATGCTCTTCTGTTCTTCCCACTACTAACTTTTCTCTCGATTAAAATTATTCCTACTATTTTGTTCCACTCCTTTCTAAGTCTAACATACTTCTTCCTCGCATTCCATTCTCATTCCTTTCTTAATTGCACTTCTAACACCTATCTCTTATTAGCCAATATAATTTATCCGGTCCTTTCTCATTCTAAAAAACATTATAATTTCATATATGTTATTCTAGGCAAGCCTCACAATTCTACTGCATTTATTCAACACTTCTTTTCAATGCATAGGCTTAACTTCCATACATCAATTTTGGCACTTGCCCATTACTGCTCCTGAATGAATTTTGTAAAATTTGCTATTCATTTATTGACAAGAACAGTATTGAGAGTGTCATTGATCTTGTTGCCCGCAGCAACACACCTTTCAATTTGTTTCTCTATGGAACGTGCTCTCTAAGTATCGAAACTCATCAACTTGTTCTTACCTTATTTTGTTCCCCATATATTGCATTCACTTATAGAATTTCCCTTGACCTTCAACAGCCATGACTGAATGTTTTATATTTTTATTCACACGTTACGGTTCAATAACTGAAGATTCGGACATATTGAAGAGCATGGTTGGGAGATTACTCACGCGATTTTTTAAGCCTGCCTAGAGACCTAGTCGTCGACTTGGCAACATCGTCGGTCGTGCTCCGCGGAAAGACGGACATTTAAATTCTTTCCCAGCATCAGGGTGCACCTCGGCTCCCTGTGGGTACCACATACAAACTATTAGACTACCCAATTTCTCTGGCCACGAGAGATTCAATGACAAATTCTTTAACGACAATCTTGTCCCTTCGCTCTGTTACAATTTTTCCCTCCAGCTGGATCAATCCGCAGAGCACGTTCTGTAGTATTGCGATGAAAATCAAGTCAGTAATTTCCTATGGAAACTCCACTTAGCCTTAAATCGGTTCATCTTTAGACCGATTGGCTACTCCGGCCTAGTGGCGTCAAATAATAGTTTTGTTGCATTTAAAATATTCTGTGAAAGTCCTGGCAGCTCGCTGGGCTGTTTGAACTCCAGGCCTTAAGCCACTTTATAAGAAATATTTTACTGCGCTGCGAGTCATTTTCCTTCTCCCGTGATGTCGGACCTTAAGTCCGCCGTCACCACTATTCTCTTTACCCTCAGGTGTGCCGCCACCGGAGAAGTAGACCTTTTGGGACCTTTTGGGCAGTTCCTTCTCGATCACTACGTAACGTTGCGCTCATAATAAATATGAGGAAGAACACTCTGAGATGGTTTTGGTACGTGTAACAAATACGAGTATATGAAGAAAGACTAATGTTATTGTATTTTTGTTTTTAGTTTGCCGAAAAATCTTCACGAAAGCGACAGGGACTCTCAATTCCCCGGGCTTTCCCAAAGCATATCCTAATCATAGAAAATGTAAATATCTGATCAGTCTTCCTCTTGGAAAAGCGATTCATTTAAAGTTTATTGTATTTGATTTGGAGGAGGCTTTTTATCAACAGTGTCAATATGATTATGTTAAGGTAAGAAATATTCAACATTATTATTATTATTCATAAGCATTCAAAATGTGGATACACCGGAGAATGCTACGGATATATAGTCAGCAACACGAGGGTTCTTCAAAGAGCCAAAGTTGATAGAGAGCTGCTGACAAATATGATGTCATGTATTAGGTGTTAACATAAGTTGTGTCCATTTTTTTCCAATTTAAAAATGAGCAAAAGTAAAACAAAATGGCAAAGGTTATACGTCATTTAAAAGAAAATTTTCTGCTCTACAAGATATTGTATTTGCTTTTACGTTATATATATTATTTTATTTGATTACAAGCCTTCAAAACGGAATGTCAAGTAGATGAAAGTGAGCATTTTCGACACTTCCTTCAGTTCGCGTTCAATTGAGGGAATAAAGCTGCTCGCGATATTTGCGAAGTGTATGTTGAAGATGCTACGAATGAAAGGACAGCTCGTCGATGGTTTTTGCATTTCAAAGATGGTTATTTCGACCTGAAAGACATGGAGCGTTCCGGACGACCAGTTAAACCTTAAACCGCTTAAACCACATTATTCATCTTTCCAAAGAAACATAACTACAGTCAGCCATGGGTGAACATATCTGCAGTGTTATGTATTTATTTGTAGGTGCTTGAGTTCTTGTAGGTATGCTAAATGTGATGTATTTAGTTTTTTGGGAATTTAGAGTCAATTAATTTGAGTCCATCCATTCTTTAACTACACGTAATTCTTCGTTAGCCTTTGAAAATACATCATCCCATGTTCGGCCCTCGAACAGAAGAACCGTGTCGTCCGCAAAAGCAATAATCTTACCCCTGATAGAAAGATTACCCAACTGATTGACATATATCAAGAACAATATAGGTCCCAGAACACTACCTTGGGGTACTCCCAATCTCACAAAAAGAGGCTCACCAAATACACTATCACCCAATTTGACTCTCGGAGTACTCGATGGTATTGGATTTTTTTTCAAGGTAATTTCGAGCTAATAAGATCGAATATACCTTGGTGGCGCTTTCTAGCAGCCTATTAGCGAGCGGAGGATATACTTGACACATTGTTGTTAGCAGCCTATTAGCGAGCCGAGGATATACTTGGCACATTGTTGTTAGCAGCCTATTACCAAGCCGAGGATATACTTGACACGTTGTTGTTAGCAGCCTATTAGCAAGCCGAGGATATACTTGACACATTGTTGTTAGGATGGTAGTGAAAGGATCACAAAAAAATCCTCGACCCTCATGCCATCAAAAACATACAAGTGCGGCCCGCGAGCCTTTACTTAATACAGATTTCGGAACAAGGTCTAAAAAGGTGGGCCACCACTGATGCACACAAAAGAATGAAAATAAATATCAGTCTTTCCGTAACAGAATTTTTGAGCCTTATTCGTATCAGTAACAAAAACAGAATGAAACTCGTGAGCCTCAATCATATCAGTAACAGCGATGGAATGAAACTTGTGAGGTTCATTTATATCAGTAATAACAACATAATGAAACTTGTGAGCCTCATTCATATCAGTAACAGCGATGGAATGAAACTTGTGAGCTTCATTTATATCAGTAACAACAACGTAATTAAACTTGTGAGCTTCATTCATGTCAGTAACAGAATGAAGCTTACGAACCACATTTGGGTTAGTAAAAATCGGTATCTACACACATAGTGAGCCTGTCAAGTTCATTCTTGCTTTTTAAGAGGCCAATAATTGTAAAAAAAATAAGTTGCGAAATCAGATTTGAATTTCGATTTAAAGGTGCAATTGTCTGCGATCTGCCTCCAGATAATATTAAATTTCTCGAATTACATCGCTGTGCGAAGATCAGATAACTTAGAAAGGCTTTGCAGAAGGTTATATATAACCTGGCAGTGTTTCGGGGAAAGAAAAGCAGAGGTAGATTATTGGAGTCATTAGAATGACTAAGTGAAGGAAGGATCTTTTTGGTGATACCTAACAGAAGGCAGCAGACAGCCAGAGTGGAGCGACTCGGACTCCAGAATCAGCACCCCCATCCATCGCAATATACTATATGTTACGTCGATGAAGTTATGATGGAGGCTTAAAGAACAGAGGCTATTTTTTTATAATAATTTAAATTTGTTTCTATTTTTAGATATTTGATGGTGATACCGAAAATTCTACTTCTTTAGGAATATTCTGTGGCAACGGAGATAATTCACCATCGGACATAATATCAACACACAACTATTTATATTTGGAATTTAATAGGGATTCTGCCCTGGCGGGAGGACGCTTTCTCGCTAACTATTCCTCAATAAATATTGGTAATGACTTTTGTTACTTTTTAGGATATAGCGCATAACATAGCATATATAATGGTAAGCCAACATTGAATCTCTTTAATATCGGGATATTTCAATGATATGTACAGTGGCGAACTAGCAATGTACAGTAAATGGACCCAGAAAATTGGTCAAGATCGCCCCTTTTTATGGTCAAAGATATCGCACACTCCTAACGTTTTTTTTACATTAAATAACTTTTAATCCTTTTTCAGGCCTTTAAAAAATTGAATACCATTCTATGAAAAGTTATGATTTATTAAGTTTTATGATTTTTTTTAAATGAAACTATATTTGGACCTTTATTTCTTATTTTACCGACTGATACTAAATTCTTGATGTTGAGTGTAACTCGACATAAGACTCCACATAAGATTGCTAAAGGTTAATAATTAGGGCATACACTCGTAAGGGTGCCGTACCTATGACATTCTTTAAAAACAGGGAAAAAACATTTCGGTGTGCTCCGGTCGCCTCACTTCGGCCTCACCTCACTTCAACTGAATTCACGTTGGAATGGCGAGGGGGAATCCTCGAATACGAGGTCCAGCGACGATGACAATGGCGAACTAGCAATAAAAATAGACCCAGGAAATTGGTCAAGACTTGGCATTTTTATGTCAAAGACATGGCAAATTCTTACAATTTTTTTTACATTGGATAGTGTTTAATCATTTAATATTGATTCAGTTTTTTTGCAAGATTTAATTTGTAACAATTCAAAATGAGATTGAGTTAAGGATTTTTGTAAGCTTATTTATTTATAAGTAAACAGTACAATATACTTTATAACAGTAAACAGTACAATAAACCTCATAACAGTAAACAGTACAATATACCTTATAACAGTAAACAGTACAATAAACCTCATAACAGTAAACAGTACAATACCCCTTATAACAGTAAACAGTACAATATACCTTATAACAGTAAACAGTACAATAAACCTCATAACAGTAAACAGTACAATATACCTTATAACAGTAAACAATACAATAAACCTCATAATAGTAAACAGTACAATATACCTTATAACAGTAAACAGTACAATAAACCTCATAACAGTAAACAGTACAATATACCTTATAACAGTAAACAGTACAATATATCATACCTTACAACAGTAAACAGTATAATATATCATACCTTATAACAAAAATAATAAAAAAATATGAAAGAGCCAGTAGCGAGTGATCAACGCATTAAGTTTGACAGAATATATAAAATAAAAAATTATTTTACCCAATTACAACAAAAATATTTAGAATGAAACAGATATCAAATATGAATTATATGCGCAGTACGGGCTGTGCGCCTATGCGCACAGCCCGCACTGCGCATATATTACATACAAAAAAGACAAATAATTGAAAAATAAATCAAAAACAAAATACAAATTGAGAACAAAACATAAGACACAATCAGACAGGCACAACCTCACAAACCCTCAAAAAGCACGGGAAAAAATCCCAAAAATAGTAAGAAAAACAAAATAATCAATTAAAAAGCAGTTCAATTAAGGTTTTCGAAGGTCCTCGAAAGACACGCGGGATCCAACTTCAAGGCTCGGATATTCGGAAGTGCCTTCCTGGAAGGGCACTCCTTACCTTATAGGTCAGCAACCTAACTCTAAATACACCCGAGACCGCAGCGCACTCATTCCCGATTCTGTGTAGTCTAGGCATTAGGCATTAGGCATGGGAGAATTCGCTAAATAATTTGTTCTACAATTCTCGTATATAAATGTGTCTTGCCATTCTATGAAAAGTTATGATTTATTAAGTTTTTTGGAACGAGTCCTTCTTGTCGGAACTCGAATGCTGATCAATTCCGAGAGTTTCACACAATCGATTATTCAATTCATGACTTTGAAAAGTACTATCGAGTTCGCTAATATTCGCCGATCAGAGAGAATTATTAATTTAAGGTTGGATAATAATAAATTATAATTGATATCATTCATATTCAGACCTATTTTAAAATTGACGTGGCGCAAAACCCTATGTTGGACTCTCTCCTGAGTGCACTAGAATGGACTGCATAATGGGGAGTCCATATACTCGTACTAGAACTGTATTCTAATTTACTTCTCAAGGCGATGTAAAGAAACATAGTGGTTTTAAAATTCGAAGAATAAATCCCAATATTTTCAGGCAACTACTAATGAGTTTGTAAATATGTTTCGAAAAAGTGAAACCACTATCAAATATAACACCTAGACCTCGTACGAGTATCTTCAAACCCATTTCCAATCCATCACAATCAATATAATAATTAAAATTTATGGGGTTTTTGGTTCCGAAGAAACTGATCTTCTAGCATTTCTTAGTGTTCAAGTGCAGTCCATTACTCTGACACCATGAAAATAACTTATTGAGACCAGTTTGTATTAAATTACAGTCACCAATCCATCTGATAACCCGTTCCCCCCAAATTTCAACAGGATAATCTGATCCGTTACAAAGCGATTTCCTATGCATATCCTAAACCACTTTTACTGGATGAATTTTCCATTGTTACTGTTATCGCTCTTAAAGTTGAGACTGTTTTGATTGTCAATATTAGAATAAACCGTAGGCACAGCACCAATACAGACTGTAAAATAGGTGGATGGTTGCCGCTCGATTCTCAGAGATTCCGACGTGACATCAATGAGTCTCGGTGACAGCTGAGTGAAGAGGCTCCTTTTCGACTAGAAGAATTTCGTTGTAATAATAAAATACAGTACAAAATTTCAGAGGAAAATATATTTACATCCTTTATATGTTATATTATTGCCCACGCCCGTCACCTTTCCCTAGTTCATTATTTGCCAAGCGGTCATTGCGCACGGGGGTCGCTCAATACCTGCTAATCGCCGGCGTTTTTTCCAGTCCGATTTAACATATAGTGTTGGGATGAAGCGAGGACTACACAAAATTATATTTTATTACGATAAAACAATATTAAATATAATTTATTATTTATCTATGTGAGGCATATGTCCTATGTCCTATCCCTTTAACTGCCAAAAGCGTCTTAAGACGCATAATTTTCTGTGAACGGAGCGCCGCTCATACACAAATTACGTCTTAAGACGCGCCGTTTTAAATGGGATTTTACTAAAGAAAATAAATTATTTAAAATGTACAAATATATTGAACACATAGTGGCATCTATTGTGAATATCTTTGCATACTTAGAATTGAAACAGAATTTGTTTTTACCACTTTAAACGTAAATTAAAGAGAGCTTTGTCGTCGGAACAACTGATGGCGCTCAGGGTTGTGTAATAGCCGTTTATTTGCCGGGATTTTTAGGAATCCTCGAATTTCTATCGATGTTTTGCGTATATAATTTTTCGTCTACAGAGTACAGTTTTATTTCGTGTTCCATGTATAGCGGTTCATATTATATTTGAAACTTATTTCGCGGTAGAATTTTCTGATTTTTATTTCTTTTGAATAAGTTTTATCATAATTACTTTATGAGAGAAAAAAAAGTGTTTTGACATAGTTATTTCGCATTTTGTCAGTGTATTTTCGTGCTAAATTTTACTATTGTGCCTGTTGTGTTGTGAATCTGTTAGTTTATTTTATAAGTTTACGAGTGTCGGAACCTAATCGCACGTTGTCAAATTTTTATGTACATTTTTTTTATACGTTATAAAGTTTTTGATATTCGATCCACTCAAAATGGAAGAAGAGCCTAGTACGTCTCAAAACACTCAACCGTGCGGAGAATTTATGGACAGAGTTGCCGTCACTGCCGACTCTGATGACAGTGATTTTAGTGTCGATTCTGACGATGAGGAACCAGATGTG
The DNA here is from genome assembly GCA_949825065.1 of Odontocerum albicorne. Taxonomy (NCBI): domain Eukaryota; kingdom Metazoa; phylum Arthropoda; class Insecta; order Trichoptera; family Odontoceridae; genus Odontocerum; species Odontocerum albicorne. The sequence continues at coordinate 174,461 of OX463859.1, forward strand.
TCGAACGTTCCCGGGTTTGATGAATCGGCACCAGTTTTTGAATGGAAAACGGATGACTTTATTCCCATTGTCAACTCGTTCTCTAGCTCAAAATCAGGAGCGGATGTAGAGAGTGTTGGTACCAGAGAAGTAGACTTTTTCAAACTGTTTATGAACAGCACGCTTATGAATTTTATCGCCGATCAATCCAATAAGCAGTACCAATACGTCAAAAACAACTGCAACGAATTAAGTTGGAGGCTAAAACAGTGGGTAGACGTAACAGTCGAAGAATTATACCTCTTTCTTGCGATATCTATTTTGATGGCCTGCAACTCAAGGAATAAGATAGAAGATCACTGGTCTACTGATATATTGTTGTTTTCACCAATATATTCCGATACCATGTCCCGCAACCGATTCCAGATAATTCTTAGAATGCTTCATTTCTGCGACAACACGCAACAAGCAAGTGGAGACAAGATGTTCAAAATACGATTCCTCGTTGACCATTTCAAAAGCATTTTTGGACAATACATGTATCCTTACATGAATATATGTATCGATGAAAGTTTGTTGCTTTTCAAAGGCAGGTTGTGGTTTCGTCAATATATTCCGTCTAAAGCCAGCCGTTTCGGCATAAAAATTTTTGTCATATGTGATTGTGCTACGGGTTATGTATTAAATTTTATTGTTTATACTGGAAAATCGACAAAATATGTGACACACCCACACATCGGTATTTCGGGCAGTGTAGTTATGTCACTAATGGAGCCATATTTAGATCGTGGACACACGTTGTATGTGGATAATTGGTACACCAGCCCAACTTTGTTTCAAAAACTACACGCCCGAAAAACAAATGCTTGCGGTACTGTTAGGATGAACCGAAAAGGAATGCCAAAACTAACTGAAAAATTAAAAAAAGGCGAAATGAAAGCTTTTCACACAGTTACCGTTTCGGCACAAATTTGGAAGGATAAAAGTGAGGTATCGATGCTTACAACTCTGCATCCTGCTAACCTTACCGATACAGGAAAAACCACCTACCGACATGAATCAATATTCAAACCTGAATGCGTTCAGGACTACAACAAAAATATGGGTGCGGTCGATAAATCTGACATGGCACTGTCAAATACACACTCATCGCGAAAAACGATGAGATGGTATAAAAAAATGTTTTTCCACCTTTTGGACCTTTCTTTATTACATGCCCATATATTACACTGTCAAAAAACGGGAAAACGGGTGCCGCTAGCACAATTTCAGTTAGAAGTAATTCGGCAACTTATACATGAGCACAAACGTGATGTGACCTCCAAATCCGCGCCAAGGAAGAGCCAATCGGAATTACCATCACGTTTAACAGAAAGGCATTTTATGGGTAAATTACCTACAAAAGAGGGTAAAGTTAAATCAATGAAGAGATGTGTAGTGTGTTTGTCCAAAAAAATACGGAAAGAATCGAGATATGAATGCAAACAGTGCAAAGTGGCTCTCTGCGTGGATACTTGTTTTGAGACTTATCATACGATAGAAGACTTTTAATTTTTTTAAATCATAGTGTGTGTGTGTATACTTTTAATATTAAACTAACATAAACAATTACTTTTGACATATAATTTAGTTTTCATATTTTCTATGACAAATTTTGTGACAACCCTGCACCATGAACAATTAATTTTATGATTATGGATAAATGACGGCACGACTGGCGGCGGCGCGCTCTTCATTTATTTGGTAAGTTTTATAAATAAACTTGATTACACTTTCAATAACGATATGTTTAGAAGGTTTTATTTTTGTCGTAAAATTCGCGGCGTGCTGGGTACCGCCATACATGTACCTGCCGGCAGTTAAAAGGTTAAGCACCGTGTAAAAGTGAATTCATTGAAAGGGAAGAATTTATTACTGTACTTTTATTGACCGACTAACAAGAATTTGATTTGTATTTATTTTCTAATCAATGTTTTTTTTAGAATGTGGTGGGATCATCAAAGAAAAAATGGGGACTATCGAATATCCGGACAGTAGTAAAAGCGCATATTACGAAGCCAATAAGAAGTGCATGTGGGTTCTTTCTGCTCCAGTTGGTTATATCGTACAATTAACTTGGATGACTTTTGATTTGGAGGATTTATCTAACTGTTACGGTGACTATTTGGCAATTTATGACAATAACACAATCACAGGAAAATCTGAACTATTGGGAATGTAAGATTTTTAACATTTCTTTATTGCAATTTGACAATAAATAATATTATCTCTGAATGCATAATCATATTGAGCCATTCTAAGAAACCACAGAATAAAAAAAGATATCGTAGTTTTCACCTACAATGCGATACTTTTGTTGTTTTATTGGGAAATCCAAGGACATACAAAAAGTGCTTCTTGTAACTATTGCTCGATTATCATACATACTCGTGCAATAACATGGTGTTACAATATATAGGTAATGTAACATTACAGGTACTGCGGTTCAACATTACCACCGACAATGTTAACGAGTCTCTCAAATATCCTAACTATGAAGTTTGTGTCTGACGGGAGCTTAGCAGCGAGTGGATTTTCCGTCTCGTACACATTTTTTGATGCACGTAAAGGTATGTTCCGCATATTCAATTATTATAAAAGCTATGCGAAGTAAAATATCTGAAAATAAATGCTGCAAAGTCCTAAGTAATGGGGAAAGAAATTTGTGAAAGGAAAAGTAAATGCGATACATGGGAGAATAATGGAAGACAACTGCAGGAGAAATGTCGTGATTGCGCTCTTGTTGCGCATTCAGAGGAAGACCTTCGAGAGATCATCAAGGTTTATATAGAGGTGTATCAGATGTTTGGCCATAAATAAATGTGAAGAAAACTCAGGTGCTGACATAGCCTGTTCTGTTCTGCAGGGAATGATGTAATTCAATCGCCCGACATTCGAATGAATGGTGTGCAAATGGAGAACGTACCTAACTTGACATATCTGGGCGGCATCCTGGCTTCAAACTCTTCTCTCGATGATGAACTGAGGAGTCGCATCAGGAATGTGTCAGCGGTTGTTGCTAAATTGAATGACAGAGTGTTCTACATCGACATCTCCCAGTCTACAAATATATCAGTCTACATGGCTGTTGTCCTTCACACGCTTTTCTATGGGTCTGAGACTTGGGTTCCCTATAGAAGGCACATTTAAAGCCTCGAAATATTCCACCAGCGTTTCTCTCATCGAATTCATCGGAAGCACTAGAGTGATCATGTCACAAATGTTTCGGTCCTGCAACGCTCCAGCTGTAAACCTATAGAGGATATGGTTGTAACGGTGAAGTTGCGGTGGACCGGGCATGTGATACGCATGGGCTATCACAGACTCCTAAAATGCGTCTTGTACGGGGAAGTGGTGGGCAGAGGAAGCGCTATAAGGACAGTCTGCGAGAGTCGCTTACTTTGTATGGGACGCCTGAGGACTGGGAGCAGGTGGCTCGGGACCATGAGGGGTGGAGAGCCGTATGTTCTCGGGCTGATGGCGTCTCAGCGGCTAGACGTGTGAGAAACAGTCAGCGCGCTGCGAACATGCGTCAACATGGCCCGGCAGGGTCAACATGTCTGTGGCATTTGCGGGAGGGAGTGAGCATCCAGGATCGGGCTGTTCTCTCACAGAAGATCGCACGATCGACGTGGGAGAGCAGTTCAAGGCTGACGTCGGAGTGGCGAGGGGATCCTCGACTGCGAAGCCCGGCAACGACAATGAAAGATTGAAGCGAGTCGAGCATTCTACTATTTGGGTAGTATTCCCTCAGATGATGGAATCTTAAGAGGGATATCGAACGGCGATAGGAAAAAAAATCAAATAAGCGTATTGCCTTTGGACACAAGATGTTCTAACTCTAGAGATGGACACAAGATGTTCTAGCTCTAGGGATGGTGAACATTTAATAACTTGCCATGCGTGTCGCGTGTCATATGTCATTTGTCATGTGGTTACTCACTGAAAGATTTCAAGATTTTGAGGGAAGCGACACTTGGTATATTGGCTCAGAGAAAATCTTTGTCCCAACATTGGTACATATCAGCGAAACTTGAATGAGATAAAAAAAATGATGAAAGTAAGATAAATGCAATAGAAATGAGAGTATTGCGTAGAACGTGTGGAAAGACAATGTATGACAGAATAAGGAATGAAGACATTAGGAAAGAATGCAGAATAAAATAAGACCCACATTATCTTCGAACCAATCAAAAAAAGTTGAAGAGGCTTTAAGTGGAGACCAGAGTGGAATCCTTTTAAAAAGATCTGGGTTCCGACGGTAACATATTGCGTATAACGGGCTGGGAGATGATAATATTTATCTTTCCCACTAGGCCACGAAGGTCACCCCGTCCTATGCATCCGATGCTCTCAGATTTTTTATGAAAATTTTTGATTAAACCGAATGTTTGATTTTTTATTGTTCGATTGTAGTTTGTGGCGGGACCTACTTAGCGTCACAAGGTGTACTCACGTCACCAGGCTGGCCCGAAATGTACGCTGTTAAAGATTGTACTTGGCTACTCAAAGCTCCGCCAGGTCAACAGATCATGCTAAACATTACCGATTTTGAGCTGGAATCTCACGAGCTCTGCGTAAATGACTATTTGGAAATAAGGTATGGTGTGGTATGGTATGGTATGGTAACACGTATTTAAACCTAAACGAGTTTTGTCAACCTAATTAGTTTTCATATAAATAAGTTTTTACCTATTGTGAAGATGTATACACCTAAACCTCGCTTAACGGAACAGATTCGCTCCTAAAAAGTTGTCTGAAAATCAAATTCCGTATATCGTATTCATTTTTGTTTCCATATATGTAAATAAAATACTATATATACTCGTATAGTAAATGTGCATAATGTATTGCATTGTATTTCTCGTGGGCTTAGCGCTATGTGGCAATATCTTCCAACTAATCAGAAATATGTTCAAGTGGCCTTTGGAGAAAACCAGAAAAGAATCCTTTTTTAAAAAATCTGGGTTCCAGCGGCTACTCATGATAATAATAAACCTACTCATAATGTTATAATATAATATATAATCTCATTCATTTTATCTTAAACCTACTCATAATAATATTATATAATATATAATCTCAATCATTTTATCTTGAACCTATTCATAATAATATAATATATAATCTCATTCATTTTCCTTGAAACTTATGATCTTCTCTTTCCATCGGGATAATCTCATTCATTTTATCTTAAACCTACTTATAATAATCTATATAAATAAAAATGTAAATGTTCGTATATAGAAAATGTCTAATTTCCGAAAGTTCTTCAACGATCGCTTTGAAATTTTGACAAAAGTTGAAATTTATTATCTTCTCTTTCCATCGGGATAATTTTCAACTAGGATTTTAATATCTTTTTTAAAATCTGAAACGTCGACTAATTTTGTAATTTGTTTACTTTCGACAAATTTTTGTTTTGTCTTTTGCGTCCTTCGAAGGTGGATCTCGGCCCATTTCCCTCGAAGGTGGATGTCGGTACATTTCCCTCGAAGGTGGATCCAATTTTAAGATATTCCGTATATTTTTATTATCTGTAAAGCGAATTTCTCGATTGTTTATCCAATCCGTTATATGTTAGCAAAATTCCATTAAAAGTGAATCTGTAAAGCGGGGTATGGGTGTATTTAACATATACCATTTTTTTTATATTAACAACTAATTCCACTAACATAGTATATTCTGACACAATAATACTAAATTTAAACCTATCAATCTATTGAAGAGCTTCCGTAGATTTAATATTTCACGCGTGGAAAACTAACGCGATTAAAACAAATGGCATTAAGCAATTTTAAGTCAATGAGGAAAAAAGCAAGTTTTTTTTAAATTTTCATGTTTATTGATATTAATTAGTGGACATGGGAATTATGTATGAGAAATGATATCAGCCAAATGGCCACCTCAGCTCCTGTTACAAATGATAACTCTTTAAGCAAATTTTTCAATAATACAATGACACGAGTGATGTTGGATTTAAGGTCATCGATGGTTTTTGGATTCTCGGTGTACACTTGAGATTTTACATAGCTCCAGAAACAAAACCTCAAGGGGTTAAATTACACGATCGTGGCAGCCAATTCACATTTCCACGATGATAAATTAAGATATTAAGCAATGGCTTTATAGCAGGAGAACTTTTCCTGCTATAAAGCCATTGCTTCATTAGCAGTATGACAAGTAGCCTCATCCTGTTTGAATCACATGTTTTCCAAGTCCATATCGTTCAATTGATACCAAAAAACAAGTTTGAATCATGTCACAATATCGATTTCCATTAACAGAAGGTTTTATTTCATACGGTGGCACAACAGAAACTGCAATTTTAAAATTATCGCCATTTTTAGCTGTCAAACGTATAAAATTTATAATGGACATACGTACATAATCCATATAACCTATAAATTAATCATGCAGCGGTACACGATTGCGAAACTTAATTAAAATTTAAAATTGCAGTTCCTGTTGCGCCACCTTATAGTTTGTGTTTGGACAGTATTTTTATATAATATGTGTTTAAGGGTTTTGAACATTTTTTTTCAGAAATGGTGGTTTTAGTAATGCTCCATTAATTGGTAAATATTGCGGTACGACCATACCTCGAACTATTCCTTCAACAACAAATTCTTTGTACCTTCATTTTAAATCTAGCGTATCGTTTATTCACAAAGGATTCAGAATAGAATGGGACAACACCGCAACAGGTAATTATTATTTATGCATTTATTACGATTGTAACACGGTGGTTTGACATAAACTTTTTCGGTGAAGACGTGACGAAAAACAACATGTATTTTCAATATTGGGTTCAAAAAATATATTAATTTATAAGATATTCTTCTATATATGATACAAAAGACTCACGATTATACGGGATGCTAGGGGATGCTAGGGGAAGAAATTACCAGAATAAAGATAAAAAAATTAATAATCTGCGCATATAAAAATATTGTATAAAATGAAAACAAGTACTCAAAAGTGATCCTACATGACTATTTATTTAAAATACGACCCGTGCAGATTTCGTAACATTCATCAGCACTACGACTCGAAAACTCGCCAAACAATATTGAAAAGTTCAGAAAAAATACGCATAAAACTAGGGCACACGGCTATGTGATACGAAACACCTATAAATGATACACAATAAAAATGAATCAATTTAAAATTTGATAGATGCGTTCGCCCGCTTGCATAAAAAAGTTTTTTAATCTATATTACGCACAAATAATATTTGTAACTTCATCGATTAAGATTTCTGGTAGATGACGTGTTCACAATTTCACCAGTTTTAATTTCTGAAACATATTGTATTATGTAGTGAATATTTTATTATGTAGTGAAATTAATTTAAAAAAAATTAAATAAAAATACGGATTTTTTTACCCCTGATAATGGGGAGTCATCTGTATCTACTACTCGTACATTGGTAATGCAGTGTGGCTAGTACTAGTATGAGGGGTAATCATATAGTTACATTGGTAATGCAGTGTGGCTAGTACTAGTATGAGGGGTAATCGTATAGTTACATTGGTAATGCAGTGTGGCTAGTACTAGTATGAGGGGTAATCATATAGTTACATTGGTAATGCAGTGTGGCTAGTACTAGTATGAGGGGTAATCATATAGTTACATTGGTAATGCAGTGTGGCTAGTACTAGTATGAGGGGTAATCATATAGTTACATTGGTAATGCAGTGTGACTAGTTCTAGTATGAGGGGTAATCATATAGTTAGTCTTCATCTCCGTGAATCGAGGTTTAGCTGGAGCTGGAGTAGGCTCAAACATAAATCGCAGTTTGTCATTGTACGAGTAACATATTCGTACAATGCTGGATATAGAGTAATATTATATCTCATCCAGCGCGCAAGCAGCCCCGTGCCAACGTTATATATACATTTAACCAGAGTTGAACCGTTTTTTATTCATTCAGTTCACGGTAAATTCATAAATTCTCCGAGACTCTCAAATGTTAAACACCTTATCTTAATTGTTTTTATTATATCTCGTACACCTCATGTATACCTAAAACATGCAGGCTTTTTTAAAATGACATTTACCAAGGTGTGGATTTAGTCAGAGCAGATTTTACAAAAGAGCGTGTAAAAGTTATAAATACTCGTAAATGAGTAAATTTAGTGAAATTGTTTGTTTGACAACACACGGTTTGATGAACACTCGATAAAAATTCTATATCTAATAAAAACAATTCTAAGGATACAAAATAATACTAAAGAAAAATAAAAAGGAATATTTATCTGAATAAAAGTAAATACTTTAGAACACGTTACGAGTCCTACGAATACGGGTATGTCAAGTCAAGTAGCTAGCGAAATACTACCAGTCAAGGTACGAGTATATAACATGAGAATAGTCTGTACCTGTGGCGGAATATCATAAGTACGAGTTGGGTATTTTCATGTTTCCCGCCGCGTACTGGATACGGGCTAGCATTATTTGGCAAGTAGTCGGCGCGTGCATTGCGTAGGTGTAGGCGTAAGGTGGTTAACTGGAAATTAAAAAGGATTTTTATAAAATACATATTTATATAAATAAATATATTTTTAGGTTGCGGCGGTGTCCTCGCAAGTTCACGTGGCAGCATCACATCTCCAAATTATCCCGCCAAGTATACGCGGAACGCTGAATGCTATTGGAGAGTGTCAACTAGTGCCGGTTCAGTTATTCAAGTTCTTTTTATTGACTTGAATCTAAAACAAAATGACTTTTTTGCATTCAACTATGTCGAGGTATATACTCGTATACGTTTTCATGATAGAATACTTGACAAAATATTCATTTAATTGACACTTAAACATGGAATACTCTTTACGAGTATATTAATATAATCCTCACGTCAGAAGTAGACGATATTGGAAACATACGAGTATGTTATGAGTGTAATGCAATTATTATAAAATAGTCATGGATGTCAAAAAGCCAATTCTCTGAATATTAGTGATGCCAAGTTATGGGGTAAACAATGAAAACTGACAAATGTTTGCAGTGTGCGAAGCATGTTTTGAGATATGATACGACAAAGGAAAGGTATTGAAAGGGGTGTTGCAGCAGAAAACAAGATTAACTGTGCCCTTAGTACTGTGTCAATTAAATTAAGTTTAGAAATTAAGTCTGACCGTTGGTAAAGAGTGATAAAAGCAGAATAAATGTGATAGAAATGTCTGCTTTACGAAAATGTCCGGTATAACAATATATAATACAGCGAGAGACAATAGAATGACAGATAACTGATCGGTATAGACGGAGTTATAAGTATTATACAATCCAGATGAAATTAAGAAGAGGGATATACATTGTGAGAATGATTTGTGAAATGGAGGGCGAGGATGAGGTAGATTAAAGAAAGAATAGAAGGAAATAGTAAGATTAATTTTGTTTGAGGGAAAGATAGGTAACAGAAAGTCACGAGTATACGATATAGGATAGGATATGGAGGAGGCAAGGCAGTTTATGATAAGTGGATATAAATGTATGACAATACTAGTATGTTGTGATTGTCAATTCCAAAAGGTTTATGTCGGTATGTATGGTATATCAGGAGCGAACACTGAGTTTTTTTTGACTAATTTACCCTTTATGATGGATGTGTATTAGGGGTTTTTGTGTCCCATTTCCAATGGTTCCTAAAAAACAGAATGGGTCTTAATCTGCCGTTTTCTCGAAAAACCTTTTATCATCTTTCTAGTTGGAATAAATAGCCACGTGGTAGTAAGCCCTTCAGATAATCTGTATAAATAAAAATGTAAATGTTCGTATATAGAAAATGACTAATCTCCGAAAGTTCTCTACCGATCGCTTTGAAATTTTGACAAAAGTTGACATTCGTATACAGAAATGTTTATATATTTTTATTTATATATCGGTGTATATAAAAAAGTTTAGAAATCAGAAAAAATAACGTTAGCGCCTCCTGCAGCGGACACGGACGAACTAAACTGACAGTTATGTCACATTGCATTTTCGACGTTTCGGAATTAATGTTAAATAATTAAATCTATATAAACACAATATTTAATACTTTAATGTTTAATAATAAATATTTCCTTTTCAACAATAATTCTTCGATACATTTATTACACAGACGAAAAATAGGTTAGAATCCGAGACACGTTAAAATAACATTTGTATTAATAAGGATAAGTTCCATTGTGTCATAGCAGCTTGAAAAAACCTTAATATGGCTGAATCTAGACTTTATAGCGCAATCGTAGGAAATATATTTGGCAGAACTAATACTAAATTTGTAAAAAATATCCAACTAACATTTTATCTGTTTTGAAATATTTCGAGTATCGTTAAAATAAATATAATCGCTAAAACAAATATAGCGTATATGTATAAAAAGATCTAAAATAAATATAACTTATATGTATAAAAATATCGAGGATCGCTAAAATAAATATAACTTATATGTATAAAAAAACAGATGCGTGATACTCTCGCGTGGTAGAAGTGAAACTTCTTTGTTCCTAGGAAAAGTTGATTTTATGCATTGCTTTTTTTCCATTTGTTAACGATTTTTTTAGGATAAGGAAATGGTTCTGTGGAATTTAATTCAAGAAAGTCTCTTTTAATTCAATAAAAAAAATTTTTTTTTTATTTTTAATAATAATTAATAATTTTAATGATAATATAATACACTTAATAAAATTTTATTAATATTAAATATATTAATATTTTTATATTATTATTAATTATTTTTAAATATTGTAATTATTAAATTATTTATAACTTTATTATTTTAATTATATAATTAATAATATATTATTAAAAGTGTTATTTTATTATATAATTTTTTTTGTATAGCGCCATCTGCGCTAATTTACCCGCCATTTTTCATTTCGTAATGTGCGTTGTTGACATATCTACCTCTATGAATATCTTTTTCACTTAGTTTTTTTAACTTATTTTTTTATTTTTCTGTTCAATTAGTGGTAAAATTTAATTGTGTTGATTAATTTTAGTTTGAATTCAAATCATATCGTGAATTTATCTCTTGGAGTGCCGCGATCATTTGCTTCACAGAGACAACGTGATGTTGGTATGTACATTTTTGACAAACGTCATATTTATTTTAAACGAAGTGACTAATTTTTGCTAATTTGTAACAAGATGTATTAATTTGTGATTATTGCTGGTTTTTTGTAATGTATTTACCTTAATAACTTGCTATTTATTAGAATCAATATTGATTGTTCATTAATGACGCGTCCAAATATGTCACATCCAAATTTAATTCGTGCGTAGTTTGCAATGTCTTTCCTAAACATTTAATTAATTCCAATAATCTCTCTCTTTGCTTAACATTTAATAAGTTCCAATTATCTCTGTATTTCCTTAACAATACTCTTATTGGACAAATATTTGAAAAATGCGTGTCCAGTTGCAAAACGATCGATCAGCTGAGATATTCTCACATCAATTGCTGCAATTTAGTGACGTCAAAATAAGAATTGGTTGAAAAAGTATTTCCTTACATTCAAATCAATTATAAGAATCACGATTGGCTGAGTGAACGAGTTATTGTTGCCGCCAAGAACAAAGACGTCTACGAACATAACAATATTATTCAGATCCTTTTTTAATGTTTCACAATTTTCTTGTTTGTTTTCTTGTTTCAAATGTTTTTGTTTTAACTTTCTTTCTTTTTTTTCAGTGCAATTGATCTGCTTTAGTTCATCAAAATGTCAAGAAAGCACCAGAACGACGTGCAGCCAGACTTGAGGATGTATATGGATCGCGTTCTGCAGCTTCAGAATTGGTTCGTTCTCAACAGAATGTACGCAACAGGCTGATAGTGGAGGAAAGAGGTCAGTAGGAATATCAAAAGTATCTTTTTTATATACAATTAAATTTTATCTCTATGTTTATATTTCAAAATCTATCAAATCGTATGTAGAAATGGAGATTTTTTTTAATTAGTTCCAATTATATCACTTCAACGTTAAGATGATAAATCCAGTCAGTGGCAAAGAAACAAAATAGAAATGCAGCGCAATGAACTATTATTCATACCGATTAATGATTCGAGAGAATGAAGACAATCACATTTTGAAATGCCGTAAATTGTTTCACCAATACATCGTAGATATGTATGCAAAAATTGAAACAGAACGTTTGATATTCATCCGTTTGAATCAGACCAAGCTTCGCTCTGAATGATACGATCATTTGCGAGATGCAGTTCTAAATGACGGTAATACAACTTACTTTGGAAGACTAACGATTTGGCCATCTTTATATACAGGCAGTCCACGTCATATGCATGAGTACGCTCAAGATGCAATTGCGCATGTTCGTCACTACGGGTGTCCAGATCTATTCACTACATTCACATGCAATCCAGCTTGGGACGATATATAACAGCTCATGGTAAAACATGAAGTGTTTGGGTCTGTGCGCTGCTGGATGTACTCAGTGAAATGACAAAAGAGAGGATTGCCACATGCTCATATATAGTACTAATCTGGCTCTATAACAAAATCACTTCAAACGAAATCGACAATGTAATATGCACCGAAATACCCGATGCCGACGTCGATAAGGATTTGCATGAAGTTGTGACGAAAAATAAGATAAATGGAGCTTGTGGTACACTGAATCCAAATTCACCATGCATGATAGACGGAAAATGATCTTAGCGATATCCTCGAGCATAAGTATCCAACACAGTTACAGGAATCGATGGATATCCTTTATACAGAAGGAGATCAACAGAAAATGGCGGGAAATTAGCAACCATACAAATGCGAAACAGTGACATCGAAATAGACAACCATTGGGTTGTTCCATATTCGCCATTGCTATCAAAAACATACAAAGCTCACACAAACGTGGAATACTGTAACTCCGTTAAATCGATCAAATACATTTGTAAGTACGTGAGTAAAGGCAGCGACATGGCAGTTTTTGGCGTGCAACCAGAATGCGGGATGGGAATGCGGTCATACATATCGATAAAATCGCACAGTATCAGGCTGGAAGATATATAAGCAGCAATGAAACTGTATAGCGAATACTTTCATTTCTCATACATGAACGAAGTCCAGCTGTTGTTCACTTAGCAGTACATCTAGAAAATGGACAACGCGTTTATTTCACAACTGCAAATGTGCTAAATCCACCGGCTACAACGTCAACTGCATTCTTCACGTTATGTCAAAATGGCGCGTTTGCAAAAAGACTGCTGTATCACTGATTGTGACGTCAAAAGAAGAATTGGTTAAAAAGTATTTCCCTATATTCCAATCAATTATAAGAATCACGATTGGCAAAGTGAACGAACTATTGTTGCCGCCAAGAACAAAGACGTCTACGAAGTTAACAATATTATTCAGTTACTTTTTTAATGTTTCGCAATTTTATATGTTTTTGTTTTAATTTTCTCTCTTCTTTTTCAGTGCAATCGATCTTTCATTTGAATTCAAATCATATCGTGGATTGACCTCTTGGAGTGATGCGATTATTTGCGAGCACGGCGATGAACGCGATAGACTGAGAGTGGCTGAAAAACATAAAAAATATTGTAATTTATTTTTATCAAACACTGTTTATTCCACTTTTTGTGACGGTATAACCCTACCGGTTTCAAGGCTTTCACCTCGGTAGGGTTATACCGTCACAAAAAGTGGAATAAACAGTGTTTGATAAAAATAAATTACAATGTCTTTAAACCTCCACAACGTTAATGCCTTAACTATAAACAACATAAAAAATATTGTATACCCACAAGCATTGTGAAATTAAACATAGTAGAAACGTGCGCTTTCTCTTTTCTTTCTTTTCCATTTAACCAGACTGAGCCACAGCAACGCGTGGCCGGGTACAGCTAGTGCTATAATATATATTATACGATGGAACTGTTACATATTTCTGGAATACTTACAGATTTTGGAAGGTGCAGATGGTTCTCTCGGAAGCCTCGGGAAATTTAGTGATATTCGCCTTATTCACAGTTCCATTAAATCAAAAACTAATAATATCTTAGTGAAATTTCACGCTGACGCATATTTATCTGGAACTGGATTCATGTTGAATTATAATACAGGTGTGTATTTGCTTTATTTAAATAAACTTTTTTTCAATATATTAATTTGCAAGTTGTGATTTAAATACGCATGTTTCAAACAATAATTTCTTTTGCAGTTTGTAATAGAAATCTGACTGGCAATACGGGTGCTATCGAAAGTCCTAATTTTCCCGAATCATATCCGAGTTTTTTGGACTGTACGTGGACAATTATAGCGCCGAAAGGAAATAAAATAAATGTAACATTCAGTCATTTCGAACTTGAAGATCATTTAACTGTGACGTATTCAACTGATCCAGTCATAACAACTGCAAAAGTGAACCTAAATAGTTCGTGCATGTTTGATTATCTACAGGTAATGTATTATAAAGTATAGTATTATATCATAAAAGGTTTAATTAAATATACACATATATATGGTATACCTACATGCATACCATCACACAGTCTCCCTGTCGGTTTAGGCAGAGAGGACAGAGCACCAGATCTTCCTATCTCGTCACGTATCCTTCGCCTCTTCCACATCCATACACTTTCTTGTATTATGTTAGGTGTTAACATAAGTTGTGTCCGTTTTTTTCCAATTTAAAAATGAGCAAAAGCAAAACAAAATGGTAAAGGTTATACGTCATTCAAAAGAAAATTTTCTGCTCTACAAGATATTGTGTTTGCTTTTACGTTACATATATTATTTTATTTGATTACAAGCCTTCAGAATGGAATGCCAAGTAGACGAAAGTGAGCATTTTCGACACCTCCTTGTGTTCGCGTTCAATCGAGGGAATAAAGTTTGTATCGAGTTAGGAAAGTGTGGCTCTCTGTCCTCTGCCTACCCCGACAGGGAAATAGCAAGATGATATGTATGTATATATGAACTTCTACGTACAGCAATTCCTCAATTTATAATATTTGATCTCTGTGAAGTAATAAATTGATATCTTAACTTGATAGCTATAAACTATTGTTATCATTTGATTTCTATACAACTGTACAAGCAAAAATGGAAGATGCATCCAGCGAGAGTGATGTTGTATATAGTAAAGAAAATGTAGCATAGTCCCTGTGACGTTTCAAAAATTTGCCCCAATACAACATTGTAACGACGTTCAGTACTTTTAATTATTTTATCAACTATAATATAAGTCTTGATTCTAATAAATAGCAAGTTATTTAGGTCAATACATTACATTAAACTAACAATAATAACAAATTAAAACATCTTGTTATAAATTAGCCAAAATATGTCAGTTTGTTAAAATCAAATAATATTTGGCGATGTTCGTCAAAAGTCACTACGTTAGTCCGCATTGGCTAGGGATGGGGTATACGATAATTGTATTATCGATTTTTTTATACATTAAATTAAATGTTCGAAATTAGTAATAATTCAAAGTGGATCTTGGCCTATTTAAAGATATATACAAATCATACGATACATTAGAAAGCCAGTATAATGAGAGTTAGGAATTAAAACGTCATTTTAGGGAAAAATATGTTTCGATTTATTAAAAAACAATTCGATTTGTAAAAAATTAAAATGATTTTACCCCATCTCTTTGAGAC
>OX463859.1:190295-238376 GCA_949825065.1 Odontocerum albicorne
GGGTAGAAAAAGAGTAGAGTACGAGGAGTTGTATGAGAGAAGTTACAAGTAAATAAGAGGCGAAAGGTTTGTATCACGATGGGAAAGCATAGCGCTCTTCTCCTCTCTGTCTACTCTGGTATACATCACTATACAAGTGTGCATTGCTCTTAAAAACCCTGTCTTAATTTTGCTCAATTACATTTAATTAATGATATATGATATTTACAATACATAAGTATAAATTGATTGCAGGATGTGGTGGTTATATTGAAAAGCCTACGGGAACTATAACATCTCCGAGGTATCCCAAAACCTACCCAGACGGGATGGACTGTGAATGGGTTATTAAAGGGGAGCCTGATAAGTCTATAGAATTCACAATAATGGACATTGATTTGGAGTTTACTCAGAGATGTTCGTTTGATTCGTTGACTCTTTACAATGGACCGTCTGAAGAGTCTCAACTACTTCTTCGAGTTTGCCATAAGGAAAAAAATACCAGCAGTGTTGTTACATCAACGGGAAATGACTTATTTGTGAAGTTTGTAACTGACATGTCGTACAATGGTCGAGGTTTTAAGGCAACTTATAAATCAGTCCCGATAAGTAAGTTCTAATTGAATTAGTATTAAAATGTGCATAAACGTTATTACAAATCATGTATGTGTTATTATTACAGTCATGTATTATTCTTGTCTATTTAATTGACTGTATTTTGGGCTGAACTCTGATATGCGATCATTAATGAGATAAGGAAAGCGACTAACGTAGGGTGGATGTCTGTTCCTAGTAATAGGAGAGGATGTATGTCATTTCAGTTCCGTGAAGATATTAAAGCAATAGTTCACGCGATCGTCAATCAACAAATAGGAGGGGATGGATGTGACTTGAGTTCCGTGAAAATATGAAAACAATAGTTCACGCGATCGTCAATCAACAAATAGGAGGGGATGGATGTGACTTGAGTTCCGTGAAAATATGAAAACAATAGTTCACGCGATCGTCAATCAACAAATAGGAGGGGATGGATGTGACTTGAGTTCCGTGAAAATATGAAAACAATAGTTCACGCGATCGTCAATCAACAAATAGGAGGGGATGGATGTGACTTGAGTTCCGTGAAAATATGAAAACAATAGTTCACGCGATCGTCAATCAACAAATAGGAGGGGATGGATGTGACTTGAGTTCCGTGAAAATATGAAAACAATAGTTCACGCGATCGTCAATCAACAAATAGGAGGGGATGGATGTGACTTGAGTTCCGTGAAAATATGAAAACAATAGTTCACGCGATCGTCAATCAACAAATAGGAGGGGATGGATGTGACTTGAGTTCCGTGAAAATATGAAAACAATAGTTCACGCGATCGTCAATCAACAAATAGGAGGGGATGGATGTGACTTGAGTTCCGTGAAAATATGAAAACAATAGTTCACGCGATCGTCAATCAACAAATAGGAGGGGATGGATGTGACTTGAGTTCCGTGAAAATATGAAAACAATAGTTCACGCGATCGTCAATCAACAAATAGGAGGGGATGGATGTGACTTGAGTTCCGTGAAAATATGAAAACAATAGTTCACGCGATCGTCAATCAACAAATAGGAGGGGATGGATGTGACTTGATTTCCGTAAAAATATGAAAACAATAGTTCACGCGGTCATCAATCAACAAATAGGACGGGATGAATGTGACTTGTCCCGCGAAGCTGAATTAATTACAACAATAATTCACGCGATTGTCAACCAATCAAAGAGGATAGGATGGAGGTGACTAAAAATGAACTATTATAAAATATATGTCAACCGATTAAAGAGAAAGTACTTAAATAGAAAGAAAGGACAATGCATTAACAATTACATCAGTTCAAACTTTGATGCATGGAGTGAAATTTGTTATATGATGCCGGTTAAACATATTAGGAATACACGCACCGGGTATATATTATAATAGCATGTGAGATGATAGTAGATCAGGGAACATGATAGATTATGGAATCAAGTGGTAGGTAAGTGATAAGGATGAATATATTAAGATCACAATTAAAGGACAACTTAAATTGACATGTTTGAAAAATAACATGTTTCATTCCCGATATTTTTTCATATCCATCATCCCTTCCGTTTTTATTTGATGATATTTCACTTTTGAGGGAAAAGAAATAAATCTTTATAGATTTTCAGATATGTGATTTTTTTTTTTTTTTTTTTTTTTTATTATCCACTATGCACGGATTTCTCCTGTTACACAAAGAGGGTTTGCTTCTAGCGTTAGCTTATTCGTTAGGAATAATATCAGCCAGGATTCTTCTCATACTGCTAGACGGTACCGAGAATATATCAACAGTGTCATTCAGTTGGTTCAATATCTCTATACCACGGGTGACTGAGTGTTTAGCCATGATATTCGTCCTGTAAGTTGGTATGTAGAACAGAGGGTGATTCCTTGCACGGATATATTTATTGGGTACATATAAACTAAGTGCTTCTAGAATCGCGGGACAGTTAAAGGAACCTTGGAAAACCTTTATTAGGAATATCGCAATGGATTCTTGCCTTCTTGTTTCAAGGCTTCTATAGTTACACACCGTGAGAAGTTCGGCATGGTGAGCATATTTTGGGTAATCGCCCTTTGTTCTGTACCATAGATATCTGAGGATTTTTTTTTTGTATTTGTTCTATATTGTTTTTGTATTTGAGCTGGTGAGGAGCCCAAACCGTAGATGCATATTCTAATTTGGTTCTAATTAGATAATTATATAAGTTTCGGAGGATATCGGTGCTGTTAAATTCTCTTGATATTCTCATTACAAAACCGAGTAGTTTGTAACAGTCCGATATCAAACGTGAGACATGGTTAACGAATGTGAGTCCGACATCGAAGGTTACGCCCAAATCCTTGAATTCAGAAACTCTGTTTAGTGTCACTCCCTGTATAGTATACTGATGGTGGATTGGTGAAAACGATCGACTATAAGATACACAGACACATTTATTAATGTTGAACAGAAGATGATTTTGCTCACTCCAGGAGACTAGGGAGTCTAGGTCCTGTTGTAACTGTGCACAGTCCTGAGGTGAATTGATCTTTTTGAATATTTTCAAGTCGTCAGCGAACAATAAACATGTCGAGTGACTTATGGAATTTTGAATGTCGTCTATTAATATGCGGAATAGTAGCGGACCTAAATTGGATCCTTGTGGTATACCAGATCTTGCGATAAATTCCACAGAAGACTTGTTACGGATTGTTACGTATTGAGATCTTTCTTTTAGGTAAGATGCAAATAATCCAATTAGATTATCGCTGAAGCCAAGTTTGTGCATTTTCTTAAGTAATATATCGTGATCAACTTTGTCGAAAGCTTTCTGAAAGTCTGTATATATTACGTCCGTTTGTGAAAGTTCGTCTAAGTTTGACGCAATCTGTTGTGTAAGAGAGAGAAGATTAGTAACAGTCGATCGTTTTGGCAAAAAGCCATGCTGGTTTCCAATAAGTCTTGTAGATACTTGGTGGGTCAATTGGTTGTACAGTACAGTTTCGAAAATTTTTGGAAGCAAAGAGAGAACAGCTACAGGTCTGTAATTATGAGAGTCTAACGGGTCTCCCGATTTGAAGATAGGGCAGACCCTGGTTGTCTTCCAGCTTACGGGAAATGTATTGGTATTTATGCTCAAGTTAAATATGTAGCAGATGGGATCACACACGTATTTCGCACAGACTTTGAAAATGTCGGCTGATAACCCATCTGGTCCGATTGCTTTGTCGGTTTGCAAGGAGTTTATGCTTTTCAGCACGTCTTCCTTAGAAATGGAATGGAGCGATATGCTTCTGCTGTCTGACGAACTGTTTAAAATATTTTTTGTGTCATATTTGGCCGCTGAATCTACGTAAACTGATTGAAAATATTGTGCAAAGTTTTCTGCAATCTTTTGGGAGTCTTCAGTTATACTGTCTCCCAGTTTCATAGATTTGAAGCTAGTTTTATTCGTTTTTCTATTTTTTACATGATTCCAAAGATTCGAAGGGTTTCCTCGGATGTCGGTCTCTATCTTGGCTAAATACTCATGGCGCGATTGTTTTATTTGAGTTTTTAATTTGGCTCTCAGCCTCGAGTATTCTAAGTAATCAGCCTGGTTTCTGCTTTGAAGATAATTGTTATGAAGTTTGTTTTTATTTTTGAGATCTCGGATTATATCGACATTGAACCAAACTGGATAGTTGGGCAAATTTGGTAGATTATGTTTCTGTGGGACGCAGATATCTAGCGTTCCGTAAATGACACTATGGAAGTACTCTACGGCTTCGTCAATATTATCTATGCTATACAGGGTGTTCCAGTCGAAATGTAGTAAAATATTCTTTAAGAGTAAAAAATTTGCCTTTTGGTAGTTATATGTAGGGCGGGAGTTGCGTGGGGAGGGGGGAGGAGCCCTGGGTGGCGAAGGGCGATACTTGCGACCCCTCCCACGGCCCACGCATCTCACCTGGATCTCCACGGAGAGTGTCGGATGATGTCTATCTTCCTTTACAAAGCATTCCAACGATTTGTCCACCTTGCAGTTGGTATTGCTTAATACTAGGTCCAGCATATTGCCGTATTCGTTATTTATGTGATTGTATTGGACAAGATCGTTGGACTGAAGAAAACAGTCATAATCCAACAATACTTCCGTGGATTCGTTATTCAAATTAAAATCTCCTATAAACAAAACATTTTTGCTGTGTAACTTAAGATTGTCCGAATTCAGAGAGTCATAAAATTTTTGTCTGGTTTCGTCGGCACCCGTGCACTCGAAGTAAACTACACAAATATATATTGTTGTATTGTTTATCCTGCACCTCACCCAGATGTCTTGGTCCTTTGAAATTTCTAGCTCAAATATGCGTTCACAGGGAATCCTTTGGTTTACAGCCAATAGCACCCCCCGCCCGCGCTCGCCCGCGCTCGCCCGCGTCACTCCGGAACACGTGGTATTCGTTTGTTTCGAACAGTTCTCCATTTTGAACAGACGGACACAACCAGGATTCCGTGAGCGCTATTATGTCCGTTTTTTCGTAGGGAGTTTTTCAATTTGAAAGTCTTCTTTCTCGATAGACCTCACATATGTCAAAATATCGTCCGTGGTTGTCTCTGGGACAAATCTCCAAACGTGTAGGAAGACTGTCCTTTTTACAGCCTTCAGATCAGTGTTTGTTTTTGAACCGGTAGTTACTACTGACCTTTTGGTCTTACGTTTGACAAGTTTCCAGTCACTCGAGCCTTTTGGTGCTGAATCGTCAAAATCTTGGTGAGAAGAGGTTGTTGGGTTTTGCCTTGTAGCCTCTGAGTAGGTTTTTGGACGTTCTTTGTTTTTTGCAGCTTCAGTTGGAGTTGCTTCTGGCGTTTTCGTGGGTTTGGTCCTTTTTCCAACGTTATGTATTTTTGGGGTCGCGGCTTTGGATTCGGGTATGTGGTTAGGTTTATAACTCACCCTTGGCTCGGAAATAGGTTCCCCAACTCCAATGGTTTCGCTTCCCTTCGTACTCACTGACTAGATTTGGCTTTAGGTGTAGTGTAAAGTATAAAGAATGTTGTAATAAGAATAAATAAAATAAAAACTTAGGTTTAAATTGACATCATTAAGAATTTTTCGTCTTTAAAAATATTGAATAATCCGGTCGCTGGAGAAACATGTTGAAAAGTTGTCTCTATAAATAACAATAATGTGGATCTTACAACAAATTGTATTGCTATAAAGATATCATGATATGTATAGATACCGAGATATCACGATATAAATTGTTATATTGATACTAAAATATGTATCGTTGACTTGTTACTAAGATATCATACATACACTCTATGTTACATATATGTATTGTTGTATTGATACTAAGATATCTGATGTGTATTGTTCTATTGATACTAAGATATCATGATGTATATTGTCGTACTGATACTAAGATATCATTATATATTATTGTTGATACTAAATTATCATGGTGTTTATTGTAGTATTGATACAAAGATATCAAGATATGTATTGTTGTATTGATACTAAGATATCATGATGTGTATTGTTGTATTGATACCAAGATATCATTATATGTACTATATTGTTGTATCGATACTAAGATGGGAATTGTTGACTTGTTACTAAGATATCATGATGTGTATTGTTGTATTTATACTAAGATATCATGATAAACATATATTGTTGTATTGATATCATGTATATTGTTCTATTGATACTAAAATATCATGATATGTTTCGTTGTATTGATACTATGTTAAGATAACATGATGTATATTGTTGTATTGATACTAAGATATCATGATGTACTAGTGAGCACGAAAGTAGATCCACTCTTGTTGCAAGCCCGAAAGCGACTGGCGCGTGGCTTGGTAAAAGGCGTGGCTTACTACCACTATCACACTGCCAGGGGTTTCAAATCATTACATATATTTTTTTAATTAAATAAGGGTTTATCTCGCGCATTATTGTCGCCGAATTAAAGACTACATTGTTCGGGTCGCATTCAATTTTCTATTGTTCTATTGATAATAATATATCATGATATATACTAAGATATCTTGATATGTATTGTAACATAGTATTGATGTCAAGATATCATGATATGTGTATTGTTGTATTATAAAATACAATATATTATATTATTTTTAGGGTGTGGAGGCTCGTTTACTTTTGTCAAAGGAGGTATCTATTCCCCGAACTATCCGAAGAACTATGACCCTAATTTAGAATGCTATTACCACATACAAGTTAAATCGACAAACCGGATTATTTTCGGTTTCCTTGATTTTGATATTGATAAACCCACAGTTAATTGTACAGACGTAATAAATGTAAGTAATATATCATAACATCTATTATTAATATATTATATCTGTTTTAATTTAATAATGTTGAGAACCATGAATAGAGTTCAATTATTCTATTATGTCATTTACTCGTATGTCGGAGCAAGCTGAAGAATTTAGCTGTTTGGGTAGTACGAGTATTTTGTCAGGTAATTGAAGAGTTTAGAAGGAAGTCAATGGAATAGTAAAAAATATCATATGTAAGTACGAGTATACTGGAACCGGATAGCATCAAAATCGGTTAAGATGTATGTAATATACTCGTATGTCAATAACGGTATTTCGGGGCCAATTTTGATGTTTAGCAGTGAAACAAGATAGATAGGATCCGAATACGGTGGTGGTGGGGTGTATGCTAATGTATGATAGAATAGATAATGAAGGGGTGAGGGATAACTGTGAACGTCAGTTTGACGTGCTGAGTAAGAGAAAGAAGAGAACTCTGAGATGGTTCGGGGATGCGGAACGAGTGAATGAAGAAGGACTATCAAAACAAATACATCGAGCAAATGTGAGTGGGAGACGTGTGAGAGAAAGACCAAGGGAAGTATAGTTGGATCAAATGAATGATATTTTGAAAAAAGGAAAAACATAAAATCACTGAAATCGTAAGAGTTTTACGAGAAGGTGTATGTATGAAGAAACCGAGGATGTGTGAAGTGAAAAAGAAACCTTTTTAAAAAATTGAGAACAGATATTAAACTGGTTCCTGAAGCTAAAACGCTGTTATGTGAATTACTAACTAAATCAATGGTTTATTGCTGCGCAATAATTTTTTACAACCAACAATTACTTTTGTCATAGTTTTAATAGCCTTCCCACTCATTTCTGTTCAAGTTCATAATATTTTTTCCTACATATGGTACAGGCATTATCGCCGATAATCTCCGTTGCCTAATTGCTTTAATGGTTAGGCCGAGGCCACACCAAAATGCTTCGTTAGGCGCTAAGCTAGATTTTACGTGACTCATGCACTAGGTGACTTCATGCATGGCCCCACCAAAGTGGTACGCACAAATTCATTCGACAGTCGGGAGCGGTTGAGTCAACACACGATGCCACTCTCAAAACTAACCAATTTCATTACAACTTACCTTATCTTTATTTACTTTCTGCGCAACTTCATTCCAAAGTGATTTTATTACAGGTACATTTTTGTATAATTAGCTCGATGGGTTCCACAAAGGCTCCCTTTTATACACAGCTGTCATTAAAACTTCCGCCATTTTGTAAATTAACTAACACGTCTGTTCAGTAGGAGATTCACTCGATGACTAATCGTCATGAAACGTGGCGCGAAGCGTGCAGTGTGGCCACTGCGATAGTATGCGGTACTTTGGTTCGCTAGGATATGTCGCTTAGCTCGCAACACAGCTCTAAGCATCAAGCGAGGCTTCTTCCTGTGCGGCCACGGCCATAACTTTTAACCCAGAGGTTATTGGGTTTATGATAATCTCTAATGATACCCAAAAAATGTATGATTTTTCCCGCCCAACCTTTTGTCATATTTCTGATTATCGGAGGGAATTATTACTCGGTCGATAAGTTGAATAAGTCGCATTGATTGTTGAATCATTCCATACAATCACATACAATACAATATGGCGGTGTGTTTCTTCAAATATATAGGATCTGTCTTACACATTCCGCTTTAGGTGTAGTGTACCATAATGTAATTTGAGCTTCACACACTACTGCTCACACACTCTGTAAACCTCTACCCTATCCCTGAATGCCAAACTCAGAATATACAACTCAATCATCAAACCTGTGATAACATAACATAACATATAGGTATGAATCATTTAACGGTTAAAAACTTCATAAAACTACTGAC
Source organism: Odontocerum albicorne (assembly GCA_949825065.1). Taxonomy (NCBI): domain Eukaryota; kingdom Metazoa; phylum Arthropoda; class Insecta; order Trichoptera; family Odontoceridae; genus Odontocerum; species Odontocerum albicorne. The sequence continues at coordinate 198,986 of OX463859.1, forward strand.
TTTAGGAATTTAATAAAACAGAAGATACTTGACGCAAAAACAGGCATCAGGTTTGTTGAAACTGAGATGTAAGGGAGAAACTTGAAGATTAATAACAAATTATATAAGTTCGCAAGCTTGACATAAATACTCGTAGATCGTGTTGGCAGAGCTTACCATAGTCAACAACGATCGATATGTGTGCCTAACAAGACCACTTGACAGACCGATGGTCTTTAAGACTGTACCATACGTACAGCGAGACCTTCTCTAGGAGGGCTCTAGGAGATGGGAAGAACATTTTCTAGGAGGCTAAAGCTTTGTCGTTGTATTGGAAATTAATAATTAGTAAGATCTCGACCATACTCGTAATTAATTAACCTATTTTTAAATAATTACACTAACTCATTAATAAGTAAAACTTTATTTTTAGATCTATGATGGAGCAAACGCCAAAGCAAATAAACTGGGTAGCTTTTGTGGGCACGAACTTCCAGGAAAGAATATAACATCTTCGTCGAATCGATTATTTATTGAATTCAGATCAGATGAAAAGGGTTCATCAAAAGGATTTAAGGCATTTTATCAAATGGTTTGTTTTCATATTCAATCATTACTTTTTTATAAATAATCTTTTTACGAGTATTTCTCGTAAGAAATAATTCTTCTTATCATGTCAAAGGCATTAAATTGTTCCCATTCAGAACTCTGCCACCTGAACAGCGCTGGGTTTTCCATTAATCGAGTCCTCTTCGATACCAGAAACCGAGTTTCTCGATCACTGCAGCAAGTATCGCACGGACTACTCCCCACTGCATGTATAATATAGAGTCGATCCATCACGATCCATCACGTAATACTCCCCATTTTGTCATATTAATCTCGGTTCTCTCGATTCCTGTGCGGAGCTTGTTAAGAGATTTTCGGAATCAAATCGGCAGTCAGCTGAGTGGAGAGCAGCCGGTGAAAGTCGTCCGAAGCGACCAAAAACTCAACAGTCGGCCGGGAAGGTTATGGCCTCCGTATTTTGGGATGCGCATGGTATAATATTCATCGGTCTCTTTGAAAAGGGAAAAACCATCAATAGCGAATATTACATAGCGTTATTGGAGCGTTTGAAGACAGAAATTGCAAAAAATGGCCCCATATGTAGAAGAAAAAAGTTCTCTTTCATCAGGACAATGCATCGAGACACAAGTCGATGGTAACGATGGCAAAATGGCACGAGTTGAACTTCGAATTGCTTCCGCACCCACCGTATTCTCCAGATTTGCCCCCCAGGGACTATTGGCTGTTCGCAGACCTCAAAAAGATGCTCCAGGGAAAGAGATTTGGCTCCGATGAAGAAGTGATTGCCGAAACTAACGCCTATTTTGAAACCAAAGATAAATCGTTCTACACGGCTGGTATAGAAAAGTTAGGAAAGCGTTGGAATGAACGTATCGCTCTTGAAGGAGACTATGTTGATGAATACAGAAGAATTTTGGCAAACAAATGTTGTTTTAGTAGTTAGTCCCGGGACTTATTGATCGATGTGTTATGTCATATAAGCAAAGTCCATTATGGGCCCTGATAATCCTCTCCACTTGTTCATCCTAGCAATATATGTAACAGGTGGTTGTTTCAGAGGCGTGGCGGGGCGGGGCATGGTGCTCTTAATGAAACCGTGCCTAGATTTCAGCCTAGGAGCTGGAGATCTAGGAGCTGGAGACCTAGGAGCTGGAGCTGGTGGTTTTGCAAAAGATGTCTGCGGTCACCTCGTCGGTTAGATCTCTCAGCGCAGCATCTGATGCTTCTACTGATTTTCGGAGGAGTAATCCGAAGAGCGAGCATGTGCACCTTATTTATAAGGGCTAGTATAAAGTAACCTGTGATCATTCAGGGCAGCATCCACCTGACCAGCGTGACATGATCGTGAATTAGTTGACAATATTTTGCACAAAAATTGAGCGATCAAAAATCATCCGAGTCTTTATCCAAAGGAACACAGCAAAAGTATCACCTCATTCGTGTACTTATGATTTGTTGATGATATGAGAAAGAACAACTGTTGATCACAGTTCCTCTATGAAATTGAGCGCATTACCGGTGCCAGGAAGGTAAATCTGATGACTTATATAGCAATAATAGCACGTGGAACAGTTGTAAAGGTACAGGTGACTTCTGGAAAGTGGAAAGGGAACAAATATACAATCTACACATCGATCATTTCCCATTCCCAACCCTCATCAAAACTAAATCGGGACGTTACAGAACTATGGTATAAAAATAAGTTATATTATGATTATTTTTTACGAAATAGAGTAGAAAAATATACTGTTTTTATCTTTGTGTACGCAGAGCTCTTCGGTGGATGGGTTGAAGCAATACACAATGACACAATGTGCGAAACACCTTTAAAACAATAAATCAACCTTATTATTGGAACTAAAAGAGAATACTCAGGCGAACTTTGAACAAAACATACACTCCTACTGCACACACTCGTACAATTTGAAGTTTGTTTCAAAATTTAGAGCGACAGGGATCTGTGGCAGATTCAAGACATACGAGTATGTTGCAATACATGTTCTTGGATCAGTTGATATTATATCAATATTGCATATGTAGCGGCGAGCATTGAAAAACAACCGGAGACATCGACCAGAAGATGCGTTACTCAATTACAGTTCTCTTGATGAAACGCTTCAGCAAACTTTACGAACTGATTTGCATCTTTATTATATCCAATCGGTGCAACAACCTTATCTCAAAGACAGATCGTACTCCTGCGCTCTGTTAAACACTGTAGAAAATGATAAATTCCACTGCAAATTAATTGTGACAAGGCACATTTCCATTTAAATGGTTTCATTAATAAGCAAAAAAAAAATATTTTAAAGTGTTGAAAATCCAAGTTCATATTATAATTTATCCATATTTCTTGGAAAATTTTCAAGAAGCTGCTGTGACTGTCAATGGCGATCGATACAGTGCCATGGCCCAAAATATATCGGTGCTACAACTGCAGGAATGGTGAATATATTCAGTTCCGACAAGATGAAGTTACCGCTCATACGGCCAGCGTCACAATGCAACCCTAAAGGGAACATACTCCAGATTTAATTATCTCCAAAAATGGAGATTTAAGATGACCCCCATGATCACTTGATTTCAATACAATAGAGTTTTTTTCCTATGGGGTTACCTGAAAGAAAATGGGTTCGTAAATCAGTCACGATTAAAACTTCTTCTTTGATGGTTTTACAGATCATATCGGACCTTGGGCTCCATCAATCTTCGCCTCCAACGAGACTCAGCGTCTGGTTTCGTAATCTTGACTTTTTTAAGAGGAGAGGTGATTGGCCTCTCGCCCAAACCCCTACAGGAGGTCAAGGGGTTTTCTGTAAGGGTTTTTCTACCCTTAGCTAATGAGTTCCGGTTTTATGGCGCCGAAGACTCGCCATCGCCCTCTCAACTATCTGCTATGACCTTTACCGGTCACATGGCCCAGGGTTCGTGACGTGGACACTAGATAGTCGCACTTGCCGGTAGTGTTGCTGGTGTTATGCAACATGGCGTCTCCCGGCATCTATTGATACCTGCCCTCCAGCAGAGTAGGCACCACCGGGACCCTACCGACCATCCGAATCCATCACGATTAATACAACAGCTCCAAACTAACTAATATTTGTGAGAAAATCTCAGAAATGCACAGAAACATAAAAAAATAAGCCCTGAACCTTTGGATAATATTATGAGAAATTTTCTGAAGAAAGCACATTTTGTGAGCGAGAAAGGCGGTCATTTAACGGGTGTTATTTTCTACACTTAATGTAAAACTCATAAATTGAGAAATATGTATATTATGATACCATTATTGTTAAAAATAAATTGTTTATTTAATTTTCTTCCCAAGTTATTTGGAAAACAAATAAGAAAGTAACTTTTCCGTCATCTTGTACTTTTAAACTTTGCGTTATATTTTTGGATTATACAATTTGTTTTATATCCAATTTGATATGTAAGTGATTACTTAGCTGTCCAGTAAAGTAAACAAGACAACTTACTCGTATAACATAGACACATCAAGTAATAGAATATAATAATTGAGTATACCTATATATTATATTTCATTATCCAAATGTGCAAGGTTCATTCTTTAACCATTCTCTTCACATTTCACTTCCTCAGTTCATCCTTTTCAATCTTGCTTTGTGTCAATTGAGTTCACGGCCATTATTCAAGAAGAAGAAAAATAATAATGTTTTATAGAATGAAAATCTTATTTTTTAAACCGATTCTTTCAGTTCATTTACCTATTTTATTATCAATTTAATACTGTCACCAGTTATTTATTTAAAGTTCGGAGAAAATCAATCAAGTTGAGGAACAATTAATTATAAATGTATGTTATGTTTTTCTCATCAAATCATAGCACATTTTTCTTTTGTTTTAGACCTGTGGATCGAGAATTGTGACTTCCACAGAAGGCATTATAAATTATCACAACATGCCCGTATCCTTTTTATCAAAATATAATTGTACGTGGACTGTTTTGGCTGACAGACCGGGTACGAATAAAAATAAATGTTTCTTCCTATTTTCTTTATGTGTAATATAATACAATACCCAGAGAGGAAATATTCAGCAGCTCCTCAATTGCTTCCATTATTCTCCATTCACGCGTGTTGTATTGTACAACCTTTTACCAGTTTATGATAAAGTTGCCATCGTCATTCATAGACATTCAAGAATTGTGTGAAAACTAATGTTGTATACTAAATCTCATTAAATGTTTCAGATAAAAAAGTATATTTAACCATAGCACATTTAAATTTACCAAAGAAGTCGAGTTATTCTAATAATTGCAGTTATGTCTATATTGCGGTAAGCTGGTCACTTTTATATTCATTTTAACTTAGAAATTTAAACTATCGCTACGTGAATCTTCAGAGAATGTACTCGTACCTATTGGACGTACCCTATGCGGTCACCCTTAATATATGTAAATTCTTGTATTTTGTATATTTTGAGATCTGTATGATCCGTATATTATATGGATATTTGTTATGTAAATTTGATACATATTGATATTTTGGTGTTCTATGAAAATTTCTATGTTTGGGTCCGTTCGTTATCGCGACCGCAGAGAAAATAAAGACTTCTGAACGGGCGTCGTGACTAGGTCGCTGACCAGTCGGTCTAAGCAATGGGCAGAGCTTCCGAAAGTTGTGTTATTTCGCGTGGTGTGAGCGCTTGCGGTGACCGACTGACTATTCATAAGAGGGGTCCCTTTGAATTTTCAATTATATTATCAGAAAACTCCACTCTACTATACTGTGTTTTACTTGAGACCTGCTACAGCCTGCCATAAGATGAATCTCTTCACCATCGTTACCTTATCATCGATCTACGCCTTTGAAATTGACACTGAATTCTCCGAGCATTGCGCAGCAACCATCGCACCTATACGTTTACAGTTCTTTGTACCCTGTCCGGTACATATGATATACACTAAATATGCTTAAGTTTCTGATAGTGGATGCTTTTTGTGATAGATTCCAACATTTATCCAAAAGGAACGTGACAAACCCATTCCAGACCGAACAGCGGTATTTCGATAGCATTCTCGACCTAATGTGGAGGAAGCATATGTTATGGTAGACTGCTGGGCTGTAGTAATTTGAAGGCAGTAACACAGTTTTGGTAGTTGAAATTACAAATTTAAAATTCATCATCCATCAATAACCCGATTTCCAAATACAAATGAATACGTACTACCATACATAGACTTCATATGGGTATTTTATAAAACTCTCCCGAAACTTAAGTAACTAAAATATTTTTTTTTGTATTTGTTAGTCTTCTTTATTCTTTGTTTTACAGTAATATATTATTATTTTTATCTATGGAGATGATTGTGCGTTTATCAGTTTAATGTGTGGAAGTTGTTGCACTTGATCTCATCAAGCGCATAATCGTTTATCAGTTTAATGTGTGGAAGTTGTTGCACTTGATCTCATCAAGCGCATAATCGTTTATCAGTTTAATGTGTGGAAGTTGTTGCACTTGATCTCATCAAGCGCATAATCGTTTATCAGTTTAATGTGTGGAAGTTGTTGCACTTGATCTCATCAAGCGCATAATCGTTTATCAGTTTAATGTGTGGAAGTTGTTGCACTTGATCTCATCAAGCGCATAATCGTTTATCAGTTTAATGTGTGGAAGTTGTTGCACTTGATCTCATCAAGCGCATAATCGTTTATCAGTTTAATGTGTGGAAGTTGTTGCACTTGATCTCATCAAGCGCATAATCTTGACAGATCAAACCCAAAGTGACGATGGCATAGATAATCAGGTTTAAATAAGGATGTGGTACAGCACCGGTACAAAGATTGTAAAATAGACGGGGGGCTGCCGCTCAATCCTCGGAGATTCAGGTTTGCTTCTTGCGTTTTCGGTGGAAATCAGGTTGAAGAGATTTCTCTGACAGGTAGAAGTTTGTCGAAATAAAAACACAGTAGACGTTGCAGTAGGTGAGAATATATATTTTTTCCTCTTCCGTTCCTTAAGTTCAGCCCGTCGCTTATCATAAGCTCCTCGATTGGATCGTGTGTGCCATCATGGCTTACAAGCGCCACGCATACCACGCGCGGTCTACGTGTAGGAAGTTACCCTTCTATCTTGGCATCTATAGTGATAACTTATATTATGGGCATGCACGCATAAGGAACATTTGATAACAATATGTACAGGTCACATAAATTATAATATGTTCAGGTATATATAGTAGTGACACAGCAACAATGGTAAAACACAGATGGTACATTACAATACAACAATATATAGTACAATAATTTTTCATTAACTATTTTATAAAATAAATTAACTTATTTCTGTAAAACATAATACGTGATAATACATAGACGACATCCGTGGCCTAGTAGTAAGACGCTTGTCCGCCGATCCGGAGGTTGTGCATTCGATCTCCGTTGGAACCCAGATTTTTTTTAAATGGGATTCTAGTCTGATTTTAACTTAGGGCCCATTAAAATATATTTCTGGTTGGTTGGAAGAGATTACCACATGGAAATAAGCCCGTCAGGTTTAAAAAATATGTCCAGTACAAATGTGATGTGTTTATTTTAGGTATATGGTGGAGATAGTGTTGATGCTCCTTTGATGGGAAGATATTGTGAGAATCGTAGCCCTCCCACAATAGTGAGTCCGGGAAGTGCCATAAAGATTAATGAAGTCTTCATGTATAATATGTCCGGTACAAATGTGATGTGTTTATTTTAGGTATATGGTGGAGATAGTGTTGATGCTCCTTTGATGGGAAGATATTGTGAGAATCGTAGCCCTCCCACAATAGTGAGTCCGGGAAGTGCCATAAAGATTAATGAAGTCTTCATGTATAATATGTCCGGTACAAATGTGATGTGTTTATTTTAGGTATATGGTGGAGATAGTGTTGATGCTCCTTTGATGGGAAGATATTGTGAGAATCGTAGCCCTCCCACAATAGTGAGTCCGGGAAGTGCCATAAAGATTAATGAAGTCTTCATGTATAATATGTCCGGTACAAATGTGATGTGTTTATTTTAGGTATATGGTGGAGATAGTGTTGATGCTCCTTTGATGGGAAGATATTGTGAGAATCGTAGCCCTCCCACAATAGTGAGTCCGGGAAGTGCCATAAAGATTAATGAAGTCTTCATGTATAATATGTCCGGTACAAATGTGATGTGTTTATTTTAGGTATATGGTGGAGATAGTGTTGATGCTCCTTTGATGGGAAGATATTGTGAGAATCGTAGCCCTCCCACAATAGTGAGTCCGGGAAGTGCCATAAAGATTAATGAAGTCTTCATGTATAATATGTCCGGTACAAATGTGATGTGTTTATTTTAGGTATATGGTGGAGATAGTGTTGATGCTCCTTTGATGGGAAGATATTATGAGAATCGTAGCCCTCCCACAATAGTGAGTCCGGGAAGTGCCATAAAGATTAATGAAGTCTTCATGTATAATATGTCCGGTACAAATGTGATGTGTTTATTTTAGGTATATGGTGGAGATAGTGTTGATGCTCCTTTGATGGGAAGATATTGTGAGAATCGTAGCCCTCCCACAATAGTGAGTCCGGGAAGTGCCATAAAGATTAATGAAGTCTTAGTGTTAAGATAGTGTTGATGCTCCTTTGATGGGAAGATATTGTGAGAATCGTAGCCCTCCCACAATAGTGAGTCCGGGAAGTGCCATAAAGATTAATGAAGTCTTCATGTATAATATGTCCGGTACAAATGTGATGTGTTTATTTTAGGTATATGCTGGAGATAGTGTTGATGCTCCTTTGATGGGAAGATATTGTGAGAATCGTAGCCCTCCCACAATAGTGAGTCCGGGAAGTGCCATAAAGATTAATGAAGTCTTCATGTATAATATGTCCGGTACAAATGTGATGTGTTTATTTTAGGTATATGGTGGAGATAGTGTTGATGCTCCTTTGATGGGAAGATATTGTGAGAATCGTAGCCCTCCCACAATAGTGAGTCCGGGAAGTGCCATAAAGATTAATGAAGTCTTCATGTATAATATGTCCGGTACAAATGTGATGTGTTTATTTTAGGTATATGGTGGAGATAGTGTTGATGCTCCTTTGATGGGAAGATATTGTGAGAATCGTAGCCCTCCCACAATAGTGAGTCCGGGAAGTGCCATAAAGATTAATGAAGTCTTCATGTATAATATGTCCGGTACAAATGTGATGTGTTTATTTTAGGTATATGGTGGAGATAGTGTTGATGCTCCTTTGATGGGAAGATATTGTGAGAATCGTAGCCCTCCCACAATAGTGAGTCCGGGAAGTGCCATAAAGATTAATGAAGTCTTCATGTATAATATGTCCGGTACAAATGTGATGTGTTTATTTTAGGTATATGGTGGAGATAGTGTTGATGCTCCTTTGATGGGAAGATATTGTGAGAATCGTAGCCCTCCCACAATAGTGAGTCCGGGAAGTGCCATAAAGATTAATGAAGTCTTCATGTATAATATGTCCGGTACAAATGTGATGTGTTTATTTTAGGTATATGGTGGAGATAGTGTTGATGCTCCTTTGATGGGAAGATATTGTGAGAATCGTAGCCCTCCCACAATAGTGAGTCCGGGAAGTGCCATAAAGATTAATGAAGTCTTCATGTATAATATGTCCGGTACAAATGTGATGTGTTTATTTTAGGTATATGGTGGAGATAGTGTTGATGCTCCTTTGATGGGAAGATATTGTGAGAATCGTAGCCCTCCCACAATAGTGAGTCCGGGAAGTGCCATAAAGATTAATGAAGTCTTCATGTATAATATGTCCGGTACAAATGTGATGTGTTTATTTTAGGTATATGGTGGAGATAGTGTTGATGCTCCTTTGATGGGAAGATATTGTGAGAATCGTAGCCCTCCCACAATAGTGAGTCCGGGAAGTGCCATAAAGATTAATGAAGTCTTCATGTATAATATGTCCGGTACAAATGTGATGTGTTTATTTTAGGTATATGGTGGAGATAGTGTTGATGCTCCTTTGATGGGAAGATATTGTGAGAATCGTAGCCCTCCCACAATAGTGAGTCCGGGAAGTGCCATAAAGATTAATGAAGTCTTCATGTATAATATGTCCGGTACAAATGTGATGTGTTTATTTTAGGTATATGGTGGAGATAGTGTTGATGCTCCTTTGATGGGAAGATATTGTGAGAATCGTAGCCCTCCCACAATAGTGAGTCCGGGAAGTGCCATAAAGATTAATGAAGTCTTCATGTATAATATGTCCGGTACAAATGTGATGTGTTTATTTTAGGTATATGGTGGAGATAGTGTTGATGCTCCTTTGATGGGAAGATATTGTGAGAATCGTAGCCCTCCCACAATAGTGAGTCCGGGAAGTGCCATAAAGATTAATGAAGTCTTCATGTATAATATGTCCGGTACAAATGTGATGTGTTTATTTTAGGTATATGGTGGAGATAGTGTTGATGCTCCTTTGATGGGAAGATATTGTGAGAATCGTAGCCCTCCCACAATAGTGAGTCCGGGAAGTGCCATAAAGATTAATGAAGTCTTCATGTATAATATGTCCGGTACAAATGTGATGTGTTTATTTTAGGTATATGGTGGAGATAGTGTTGATGCTCCTTTGATGGGAAGATATTGTGAGAATCGTAGCCCTCCCACAATAGTGAGTCCGGGAAGTGCCATAAAGATTAATGAAGTCTTCATGTATAATATGTCCGGTACAAATGTGATGTGTTTATTTTAGGTATATGGTGGAGATAGTGTTGATGCTCCTTTGATGGGAAGATATTGTGAGAATCGTAGCCCTCCCACAATAGTGAGTCCGGGAAGTGCCATAAAGATTAATGAAGTCTTCATGTATAATATGTCCGGTACAAATGTGATGTGTTTATTTTAGGTATATGGTGGAGATAGTGTTGATGCTCCTTTGATGGGAAGATATTGTGAGAATCGTAGCCCTCCCACAATAGTGAGTCCGGGAAGTGCCATAAAGATTAATGAAGTCTTCATGTATAATATGTCCGGTACAAATGTGATGTGTTTATTTTAGGTATATGGTGGAGATAGTGTTGATGCTCCTTTGATGGGAAGATATTGTGAGAATCGTAGCCCTCCCACAATAGTGAGTCCGGGAAGTGCCATAAAGATTAATGAAGTCTTCATGTATAATATGTCCGGTACAAATGTGATGTGTTTATTTTAGGTATATGGTGGAGATAGTGTTGATGCTCCTTTGATGGGAAGATATTATGAGAATCGTAGCCCTCCCACAATAGTGAGTCCGGGAAGTGCCATAAAGATTAATGAAGTCTTCATGTATAATATGTCCGGTACAAATGTGATGTGTTTATTTTAGGTATATGGTGGAGATAGTGTTGATGCTCCTTTGATGGGAAGATATTGTGAGAATCGTAGCCCTCCCACAATAGTGAGTCCGGGAAGTGCCATAAAGATTAATGAAGTCTTCATGTATAATATGTCCGGTACAAATGTGATGTGTTTATTTTAGGTATATGGTGGAGATAGTGTTGATGCTCCTTTGATGGGAAGATATTGTGAGAATCGTAGCCCTCCCACAATAGTGAGTCCTGGAAGTGCCATAAAGATTAATGAAGTCTTCATGTATAATATGTCCGGTACAAATGTGATGTGTTTATTTTAGGTAAATGGTGGAGATAGTGTTGATGCTCCTTTGATGGGAAGATATTGTGAGAATCGTAGCCCTCCCACAATAGTGAGTCCGGGAAGTGCCATAAAGATTAATGAAGTCTTCATGTATAATATGTCCGGTACAAATGTGATGTGTTTATTTTAGGTATATGCTGGAGATAGTGTTGATGCTCCTTTGATGGGAAGATATTGTGAGAATCGTAGCCCTCCCACAATAGTGAGTCCGGGAAGTGCCATAAAGATTAATGAAGTCTTCATGTATAATATGTCCGGTACAAATGTGATGTGTTTATTTTAGGTATATGGTGGAGATAGTGTTGATGCTCCTTTGATGGGAAGATATTGTGAGAATCGTAGCCCTCCCACAATAGTGAGTCCGGGAAGTGCCATAAAGATTAATGAAGTCTTCATGTATAATATGTCCGGTACAAATGTGATGTGTTTATTTTAGGTATATGGTGGAGATAGTGTTGATGCTCCTTTGATGGGAAGATATTGTGAGAATCGTAGCCCTCCCACAATAGTGAGTCCGGGAAGTGCCATAAAGATTAATGAAGTCTTCATGTATAATATGTCCGGTACAAATGTGATGTGTTTATTTTAGGTATATGGTGGAGATAGTGTTGATGCTCCTTTGATGGGAAGATATTGTGAGAATCGTAGCCCTCCCACAATAGTGAGTCCGGGAAGTGCCATAAAGATTAATGAAGTCTTCATGTATAATATGTCCGGTACAAATGTGATGTGTTTATTTTAGGTATATGGTGGAGATAGTGTTGATGCTCCTTTGATGGGAAGATATTGTGAGAATCGTAGCCCTCCCACAATAGTGAGTCCGGGAAGTGCCATAAAGATTAATGAAGTCTTCATGTATAATATGTCCGGTACAAATGTGATGTGTTTATTTTAGGTATATGGTGGAGATAGTGTTGATGCTCCTTTGATGGGAAGATATTGTGAGAATCGTAGCCCTCCCACAATAGTGAGTCCGGGAAGTGCCATAAAGATTAATGAAGTCTTCATGTATAATATGTCCGGTACAAATGTGATGTGTTTATTTTAGGTATATGGTGGAGATAGTGTTGATGCTCCTTTGATGGGAAGATATTGTGAGAATCGTAGCCCTCCCACAATAGTGAGTCCGGGAAGTGCCATAAAGATTAATGAAGTCTTCATGTATAATATGTCCGGTACAAATGTGATGTGTTTATTTTAGGTATATGGTGGAGATAGTGTTGATGCTCCTTTGATGGGAAGATATTGTGAGAATCGTAGCCCTCCCACAATAGTGAGTCCGGGAAGTGCCATAAAGATTAATGAAGTCTTCATGTATAATATGTCCGGTACAAATGTGATGTGTTTATTTTAGGTATATGGTGGAGATAGTGTTGATGCTCCTTTGATGGGAAGATATTGTGAGAATCGTAGCCCTCCCACAATAGTGAGTCCGGGAAGTGCCATAAAGATTAATGAAGTCTTCATGTATAATATGTCCGGTACAAATGTGATGTGTTTATTTTAGGTATATGGTGGAGATAGTGTTGATGCTCCTTTGATGGGAAGATATTGTGAGAATCGTAGCCCTCCCACAATAGTGAGTCCGGGAAGTGCCATAAAGATTAATGAAGTCTTCATGTATAATATGTCCGGTACAAATGTGATGTGTTTATTTTAGGTATATGCTGGAGATAGTGTTGATGCTCCTTTGATGGGAAGATATTGTGAGAATCGTAGCCCTCCCACAATAGTGAGTCCGGGAAGTGCCATAAAGATTAATGAAGTCTTCATGTATAATATGTCCGGTACAAATGTGATGTGTTTATTTTAGGTATATGGTGGAGATAGTGTTGATGCTCCTTTGATGGGAAGATATTGTGAGAATCGTAGCCCTCCCACAATAGTGAGTCCGGGAAGTGCCATAAAGATTAATGAAGTCTTCATGTATAATATGTCCGGTACAAATGTGATGTGTTTATTTTAGGTATATGGTGGAGATAGTGTTGATGCTCCTTTGATGGGAAGATATTGTGAGAATCGTAGCCCTCCCACAATAGTGAGTCCGGGAAGTGCCATAAAGATTAATGAAGTCTTCATGTATAATATGTCCGGTACAAATGTGATGTGTTTATTTTAGGTATATGGTGGAGATAGTGTTGATGCTCCTTTGATGGGAAGATATTGTGAGAATCGTAGCCCTCCCACAATAGTGAGTCCGGGAAGTGCCATAAAGATTAATGAAGTCTTCATGTATAATATGTCCGGTACAAATGTGATGTGTTTATTTTAGGTATATGGTGGAGATAGTGTTGATGCTCCTTTGATGGGAAGATATTGTGAGAATCGTAGCCCTCCCACAATAGTGAGTCCGGGAAGTGCCATAAAGATTAATGAAGTCTTCATGTATAATATGTCCGGTACAAATGTGATGTGTTTATTTTAGGTATATGGTGGAGATAGTGTTGATGCTCCTTTGATGGGAAGATATTGTGAGAATCGTAGCCCTCCCACAATAGTGAGTCCGGGAAGTGCCATAAAGATTAATGAAGTCTTCATGTATAATATGTCCGGTACAAATGTGATGTGTTTATTTTAGGTATATGGTGGAGATAGTGTTGATGCTCCTTTGATGGGAAGATATTGTGAGAATCGTAGCCCTCCCACAATAGTGAGTCCGGGAAGTGCCATAAAGATTAATGAAGTCTTCATGTATAATATGTCCGGTACAAATGTGATGTGTTTATTTTAGGTATATGGTGGAGATAGTGTTGATGCTCCTTTGATGGGAAGATATTGTGAGAATCGTAGCCCTCCCACAATAGTGAGTCCGGGAAGTGCCATAAAGATTAATGAAGTCTTCATGTATAATATGTCCGGTACAAATGTGATGTGTTTATTTTAGGTATATGGTGGAGATAGTGTTGATGCTCCTTTGATGGGAAGATATTGTGAGAATCGTAGCCCTCCCACAATAGTGAGTCCGGGAAGTGCCATAAAGATTAATGAAGTCTTCATGTATAATATGTCCGGTACAAATGTGATGTGTTTATTTTAGGTATATGGTGGAGATAGTGTTGATGCTCCTTTGATGGGAAGATATTGTGAGAATCGTAGCCCTCCCACAATAGTGAGTCCGGGAAGTGCCATAAAGATTAATGAAGTCTTCATGTATAATATGTCCGGTACAAATGTGATGTGTTTATTTTAGGTATATGGTGGAGATAGTGTTGATGCTCCTTTGATGGGAAGATATTGTGAGAATCGTAGCCCTCCCACAATAGTGAGTCCGGGAAGTGCCATAAAGATTAATGAAGTCTTCATGTATAATATGTCCGGTACAAATGTGATGTGTTTATTTTAGGTATATGGTGGAGATAGTGTTGATGCTCCTTTGATGGGAAGATATTGTGAGAATCGTAGCCCTCCCACAATAGTGAGTCCGGGAAGTGCCATAAAGATTAATGAAGTCTTCATGTATAATATGTCCGGTACAAATGTGATGTGTTTATTTTAGGTATATGCTGGAGATAGTGTTGATGCTCCTTTGATGGGAAGATATTGTGAGAATCGTAGCCCTCCCACAATAGTGAGTCCGGGAAGTGCCATAAAGATTAATGAAGTCTTCATGTATAATATGTCCGGTACAAATGTGATGTGTTTATTTTAGGTATATGGTGGAGATAGTGTTGATGCTCCTTTGATGGGAAGATATTGTGAGAATCGTAGCCCTCCCACAATAGTGAGTCCGGGAAGTGCCATAAAGATTAATGAAGTCTTCATGTATAATATGTCCGGTACAAATGTGATGTGTTTATTTTAGGTATATGGTGGAGATAGTGTTGATGCTCCTTTGATGGGAAGATATTGTGAGAATCGTAGCCCTCCCACAATAGTGAGTCCGGGAAGTGCCATAAAGATTAATGAAGTCTTCATGTATAGTATGTCCGGTACAAATGTGATGTGTTTATTTTAGGTATATGCTGGAGATAGTGTTGATGCTCCTTTGATGGGAAGATATTGTGAGAATCGTAGCCCTCCCACAATAGTGAGTCCGGGAAGTGCCATAAAGATTAATGAAGTCTTCATGTATAATATGTCCGGTACAAATGTGATGTGTTTATTTTAGGTATATGGTGGTGATAGTGTTGATGCTCCTTTGATGGGAAGATATTGTGAGAATCGTAGCCCTCCCACAATAGTGAGTCCGGGAAGTGCCATAAAGATTAATGAAGTCTTCATGTATAATATGTCCGGTACAAATGTGATGTGTTTATTTTAGGTATATGGTGGAGATAGTGTTGATGCTCCTTTGATGGGAAGATATTGTGAGAATCGTAGCCCTCCCACAATAGTGAGTCCGGGAAGTGCCATAAAGATTAATGAAGTCTTCATGTATAATATGTCCGGTACAAATGTGATGTGTTTATTTTAGGTATATGGTGGAGATAGTGTTGATGCTCCTTTGATGGGAAGATATTGTGAGAATCGTAGCCCTCCCACAATAGTGAGTCCGGGAAGTGCCATAAAGATTAATGAAGTCTTCATGTATAATATGTCCGGTACAAATGTGATGTGTTTATTTTAGGTATATGGTGGAGATAGTGTTGATGCTCCTTTGATGGGAAGATATTGTGAGAATCGTAGCCCTCCCACAATAGTGAGTCCGGGAAGTGCCATAAAGATTAATGAAGTCTTCATGTATAATATGTCCGTTACAAATGGGATGTGTTTATTTTAGGTATATGCTGGAGATAGTGTTGATGCTCCTTTGATGGGAAGATATTGTGAGAATCGTAGCCCTCCCACAATAGTGAGTCCGGGAAGTGCCATAAAGATTAATGAAGTCTTCATGTATAATATGTCCGGTACAAATGTGATGTGTTTATTTTAGGTATATGGTGGAGATAGTGTTGATGCTCCTTTGATGGGAAGATATTGTGAGAATCGTAGCCCTCCCACAATAGTGAGTCCGGGAAGTGCCATAAAGATTAATGAAGTCTTCATGTATAATATGTCCGTTACAAATGTGATGTGTTTATTTTAGGTATATGCTGGAGATAGTGTTGATGCTCCTTTGATGGGAAGATATTGTGAGAATCGTAGCCCTCCCACAATAGTGAGTCCGGGAAGTGCCATAACAATTAATGAAGTCTACATGTATCCTGTAAGGAAAATTGATTTCTCAATACATTATTCTGTTCTACAATCCGGTTAGTATTTCATTCTTGACTAAATATTTCTATTTTTCATGTCATAAATCACCTTATCAAACATTTAAAATGAATAAATTTTGCCAATGTAATTTTTGATTATGTGAAAGATAGTTTTACAAGAAGGAAATGTAGGAAGTCAAAGAAATCGTAGGAGTTGTATGAGAAAATATATGAATGTAGAAAAAGCGAAGGATTGGGGTCGAGATAGGAAAGTCTGGTGCTGTCTTTTTTGTCTACCCCAACAGGGAAATGGCGCAATGGTACGTGTGGGTTGATGAAATATAAACGAGACTTTTGTTTTGATTCTTTTATTTGCCGAAAGAAAAAGACCAAGTACACATTATTTTTCTACATAATCTCCCGCTTTGGAAACACATTTTCCCAGCGGATCGATAGTTTTTTTATCCCGTCATCGTAAAAAGAAAAGGGCTGTGTCAGCAGCCAATTGCGCACAAACTCCTCTACTCCATCATCGTCATTGAATCGTTAGCCTCCCAGAGTTTCTTTCAGTGTCCCAAAGAGATGAAAGTCTCAGAGCGATAGATCAGGGCTAGAAGGGGGGGGTTCCAGTCGTGTTCAACTCATTTCCTCCAATTGTTCGCATGTTACAGCTGCAGTGTGGGGCCTCGCGTTGTCATGGAGAAGAATCACTTCTCGTATTGGTTGGTCACGTCTTTTGCATCGATGAGCAAGTTTAGCTTTACTCAAAAGCTCCCAGTAGTACGCCGCATTGATGGTGCGATGATCGTGCAAAAAATCGATGTGCAAAATTCCGCGCCGGTCCCAAAAAACGGTCGCAAGCACCTTACCAGCTGACAGCCGAGTCTTGGCTTCCACAGGGGCTGCCTCATCCTTCTTTCTCCACTCCGTTCTGTCTTGTTTCGACTCGGGCGTGTAGTGGGGTACCCAAGTTTTATCACGGGTTACGATGCGACTCAAAAATGTGTTCCTTTCTTGTGCAAACCGTGCCAAGAGCCGCTCACAGACGCGCAAACGTGCCAACTTTTGTTAAGCAGTCAAAAGATGTGGGACCCATTGACCAGACACGTGATGAAATCTTAGGTCCTTTGCGATTATGGATTGAGTGCTCCCATAACTTAACATATTCATATCTGAGAACAAATTTCAGAAACCATCAAACGTCGGTTGCCTTCCAGAAGATCACAAATGGCGTTAATGGTCTGTTTGGTAATGCTCGTCCGTGGGCGACGATCATGGCGCTCATTTTCGACTTCTTCACGGGCTTTTCATGAACTCTTTATGCTGGGCAAACACATGGGGTTTGACAGTGTTTGATGCTTGAACTGTGCCGTCAATCTCCGCAGAATTTCAGATTTCAGCCGTTTTTACGTCCTCACGAGCGAGAAACTTGATAATTATGCGTTGCGCCATCGACAGATGCACCTCTTTCTCAGACATCGTGTACCATACTAATGGCGGAATCTGCTGAGGCCAGCCGACAGCTCTCCCTATTACTTATATCTCCGCCGCGCGCTCCATTTAAAATTACGCACTCTAAGACTAAAGTCTCGTTTATATCTGTCTCGAATTTTGTAACTGTGGCTCTAGTCTCACTACCAATTTTCTTCTTAGCACCCGAATATAACATGAATAATTGTAATTACCATTTTACCACTGTTTCTGATCAACCTATGCCAGTGGTTCACAAAGTAGGCCACACTGTCCCCTAGGAGGCGCTCGGAGTAGAGTGGGAAGTAGAGTAGAGTGGTATAGAGGGCGATAGGGGAGTGGTAGAAGCGATGAGTTTTAGCCACTGAACACTGTACCTATAGATTATCGATTGACACTATCGACATCTGTTCTGTGTTATGTCTGGAGTTTCAGATTTGATTCTTGGTAGACTAAAATTGATGACATTACTGGTTTTCAAAATCAATTTTTTATTTGCTTCACTTCCAGGTCCTTTTTTTAAATGAATTTATTATGTTGACACTAAAAAGTAACCAATTCTCGTATTCTAAGAGAACTCCTTGTAATAACATGTGTAACTAAAGAATGAGTACTTTATAAATAAATCCTCGAGTTTTTAATAAGACACTGCGGGAGGAGTTTATAAAACCGAGGGAGCTGAAGTATTGTACAAACAGTTAGGGGTCTATGCTATAGTTTGACTGTTGACCGTTAGGTGTGTTCTTTTTAACTTCCAGCTTGCGGTGGAACTCTCACTTCACAAGAAGGTCTGTTTTCATCGCCAAACTATCCGGATGGTTATCCCCCATTTTCTGACTGTGTGTGGATTTTAAATACTTCACCAGGTAATTGTTGTATATAATCAATTTAAATACTTCACCGAGTGATTGTTGTATATAATCAAATTAAACCGTCTACTCAACATTGAAAGGCTTCATTGCCTATCAATTAACTTTATAAATATTTAAAAGCATTCTGCTCAAATTAAATTACGAGTATGTTTTTTTAGTTACTTCTAAAGCCTACTGATAAACGTATCCATTATACAACTATTGATTGTTATGAACCACGTTATGCCTGCTGATACGCCTGCTGATAATACTATTATGGTATCATGGAAAACCTTTGTAATAAAGGATTGCATCTGATCAGATATATGCAAAATATATTGTATTATTATCATAGTTTGAAAAAATGATGCGTGCTGCAAAATTTTTGTTCAGTGTATCTCGAATATTTAGCAATTTGAATAGTGTGCCGTGATGTAAAAAAGGTTGGGCCCAGTGAGTATAGTATTTGATGTTTTGGCTGTGCCCTACTCAACTCCGCTTCAATAACTTTCTAGTCTGAATAAAGTTTTTGGGATGGGCCGGGCCTAGATGGGTCTTTTTAAATATATGTATTATATATTAATGTGTATTTTATGTTTCCTCTATGAAATCACTTTTGATTATGTGTTAAGGTATCATTAGTATCATTCCAAATACAATCGAGTGCTGTTCTGTGGTGTTCTGTGTATAATAGTTTAGTCAAGTCACCCTTACATTAGTTACTTTTTAAAAAAATATTTTATTTTGTTGGTTAATTGGAATTCTTCTTTGAAAACAACTATTTTTAACATCATGAATAATCTCCTACTGAAGTTTAGGGGTACAAAAGAGGAACACAACGAACGAACTTATGTTTGTGTGAAGATCATTGTAGCTGAGCATATAAGTGTTTACTTGGCCTCTTATGTTTGTGTGAAGATCAATTGTAGCTGAGCATGCTAGTATTTACTTGGCCTCTTATGTTTGTGTGAAGATCATTGTAGCTGAGCATATAAGTGTTTACTTGGCCTCTTATGTTTGTGTGAAGATCAATTGTAGCTGAGCATGCTAGTATTTACTTGGCCTCTTTTGTGAAGATCATTGTAGCTGAGTATATTAGTATTGACTTGGCTTCTTACTCGTATGTTTGTGTGAAGATCAATTGGAGCTAAACATGCTAGTATTTACTTGTCCTCTTATGTTTGTGTGAAAATCAATTGGAGCTGAGAATACTAGTATTTACTTGGCCTCTTACGTTTGTGTGAAGATCAATTGTAGCTGAGCATATAAGTATTAACTTGGCCTCTTATGTTTGTGTGAAGATCAATTGGAGCTGAACATGCTAGTACTTACTTGGCCTCTCAGGTTTGTGTGAAGATCAATTGGAGCTGAGAATACTAGTATTTACTTGGCCTCTAACGTTTGTTTGAAGATCAATTGTAGCTGAGCATATTAGTATTTACTTGTCCTCTTATGTTTGTGTGAAGATCAATTGTAGCTGAACATGCTAGTATTTACTTGGCCTCTTACGTTTGTGTGAAGATCATTGTAGCTGAGTATACTCGTGTTGACACCTTTATATTTGAATTCCATCTCTTGTTTAATAGGTTTTTATAATTATATCAGAATATTTCTTTTAGGGAATAAAATCGTTTTAACTTTTACCGAATTCGAGTTGGAAACTTCCGACAGTTGCGATCAAGATTACGTCGAGGTCAGAAAGGGAAATTCTGCCGGAGAAATAATCGGTATGTATTTATATTCTATTCTTACACTGTTTATATATACAATAACTATGAGATAATTCATTCAATATTTCTACAATATATAAATTAAGCATTAAAGAATCGTGATTCAAGTTTTATTGTACTTGTTAATCTATTTTGAAATATTTTCAAGGTGTTTACTGTGGAAATGATAAACCTTCCAATGTGTCACACGCAAATAAATTATGGCTGAAATTTCATAGTGATGGTGAAAATGTGGGAAAAAATAAAGGATTTCTCGCATTTTATTCTTATGGTAACTATAGTATTTAATCCTTTTTGTTTGAAATAATTCTTATCAACAATAATTTCAATCATTATTTTTTATTGTACATGTTCACATAGTGTAGGTATGCGGTAAGGAACTAATCAGTATTGTGTCACAACTCTTTCCTATTTAAAAAAACAATATTATGATTTTACACATTTTAATACAAAAATTAATTATAACAGATTACCATCCTATAAGGTGTGACACTCCCGTTAGCTCCGCCGGGTTCTTGTATGGAGGCAAGTACTTCTAGATCTCAGGGATTCGTTGGGTTCCTTAACTCTGAATAACTCTCTTTCAACTCTCGCAGGGACAGGCGACACAATTAAACAAGTATGATTTGGAATGAAACAGTTTATTATATTGTAAAAAAAAAGAAAAAAAGAAAAAAAGAATATATAAAAAAAACTCGACGAATGTCAAGAAAAAAAAGTTTAAAACTGGCAAGAAGAAATGTGTTGTATTTGGCAAGGAAGATTTCAATAACAATTTGAAATTATTTTTACTCGGTGGGTATTTAGCGTGGCGATGAAATCCACATTAAAAATAGGAGGAATAATATTCACCCGTAATCAAGATGGCGTCCTGGAGTTCTGTGATATATGAGCAAGAGCAGCGTCGGACCCACGTCTGAACCTCACCACGTTCTGAACGGAATGGCAGGAGCCAGCTAGCGCCGGCTTCCCCTTGGCAAGGAAATACAAAGAAACAGTGGTGCCAATCTCGACCAAAGTCGCCCGTGACAATGTTGTCATTGAATAAAAATGTACCTGACTGCAAGGGTAGTTACCCTTATTTTATTGTCTTTAGTATTTTAAAATATTCAAGTATTTCATAATATTTTAATCTTCCTGTTTTTAAGGCAAGCACATGGTCTCGACACCACAAGTTTCATAAATTATGATATGTCGCGAATTAACAATTTCGAGGACGTGAAGTATGCAATTTAACAAATATAGTCCTAACACCCCACCCTAAGTTATTGAAAGAACAAAAAAAAAACAAACAAAAAAAAATTATCCTCCGTATATCACAGACGCATCAGTCCGAGAGATGTTTCTAAGGAGCGAGGGGTGTATGTACCCCTCACCGGATACGGTTTCGTGGCCGATTTATCTCTAGTCAGCATTTGCCATAGGTGTAGTCTTAATTGGTGTAAGACCGACCACGAGGAAGGAAACCACGTAAAACCTTTCCTTAACTAGGCTCCTAAACAATTTAACTTCAACACATAGCCGGTTACACAGGAGCGGGAAACAATCCTTCCCAACTCCTTACAAAAAAAAAATACACAATGGTACAAGATTACAAGAAATTGATACAAAACAAAACAACGCACAATGGTGCAAGTTTACAGGAAATTGATACAATACTAATAAAATCAAATCACACAAAAAAAGAAATTAAAATAATACTATACAATCTGGTAATACAATTAATAAAATATTAAACAGCAAGGTCAACTAACAATCAAATGTTGACCAAGAGGGAAACAAATCAGTTAAGCCATTCTCTCATTACAATTTTCTGAGAAATGGACCCAGCTTAACCAAAAATAATAAAACAAATCTGCAGTCTTCTCCCAAAGGCTGACTATAGCGGGTTCACTGTAGGTCACGGGCCAACCTATGAACCAGCTGCTCTTCAAAGGTGATTCCTGAAATTCTCCCCTTTCAATGTGGATTATCTTCAAAGGTGATTCCTGAAATTCTCCCCTTTCAATGTGGATTCCGTCCAACCAGCCATCCACATGGCTCAACACAAAATTACAATCCCACTTCCCTTGATACACCAAAGACAACACTTTACAACACATTCTTTTCCTCGCCCTTCCCTATACTGCACAGTCGGGAACCGACAATTTCTAAAGCGGCCCCATATCACGGGCGCTTCCCACAATACGACCGCCCCTGGCACACAGCACAAGGCGGTCCAAACTTCCGGCCACTTCCGGGCGAAATGACAACAACAAAGATAACAATAAATTTCGCAATTGCCAATATTCATCATTTACAAATCTCAAGAGGTTCACACAGAACCTTAGACGTCAAATTACAAATAACCTATGGTTCACACAGAACCATTTTCGAGGACTTAAATCTCCTTAAGTTCACACAGAACTTTACACATAACTTGGGTTTCCTCAGACTCCAAGGTCTGGACAACCGTTGCAGTAACAATTCACCACCACACAGAATGGTAACTGTATAGATGGAGCCTTAGTTCCTTAAAAAAAAAAAAAAAAAACACAAAACATGATAGAAAATTGGCAAGTAGCCCCGGCTGACAGCAGGACGCGTCTACGGACCCCCAGAACAGAGCCAAGAATCACGTGATACCACTTACACAACTTTGGTCATCTAGGATCCGAGCGACAGACACGCGACCCTCCCGAACCGAAGCTACCCTAGCCCGAAACATGAGCATGACAGAACACATCTGTAATCGCAATCGCTAATTTGGGTTCATGAGGCCCGTGATGGAGACACACAGCAATCCATCCCAGATGTATTCTCAGGCCATCTTCAAAACCTTTATCGGTTGGGAGGCTAGCTTCTCCCAACCCGGACTCTTAAGGCTGCCCAGGGCCTCTCGGTGATTCACACCGAGCCAAAGTAAGGAGACAATAATAAACAACAAAAATCCGGGAATTCAATTTACCGAGCGAGACCCACCATACGTCCGACCACAAGGGCACGGGTTCGTTTCGAGATTTAACTATCCAAGAAACGCAGCCCCCAGTCATGACGCATGCTGCCAACACTACAGTAACCAGAGCTCTTATCCCAAAACTCAAAACAGAGCAAACAATACAACGGTAATCACCGTAACAGTTACATAAAATCGGTACAAGTTCAAAACAAAACAAAAAATAGAATGGCAATTACCGTAACAGTTACATAAATTTGGTACAAGTTCAAAACAAAACAAAAATAGAACGGCAATTACCGTAACAGTTACATAAATTCTGTCAAAGTTCATTCGAGAACGCACCATACTCTTATCCTTATTCCTCCCAGCAGCACCACTACAACCTCCACACTTCCCATAAACCTTTCATTGCGCTGCCTCACAGACTAACTTGCGACCCCGTACTCGGTGAGTGCTTTGACAGAACAAATTATTTTATAACATTTTACACAACAACAATAAAAAAAAATAATTAATTTTTATTTCAAAGTATATACTCCACACTCAACAGGAGTCAATTCGTGAACAAGATGACTTGCTTCAATACTATAGCCCTCCAACACCGTGGAATGCTACACTTCCCCAACAAGAAAACTCCGAACACATCAACGGCTATTATCATCATGGAACCCGTCCAAAAACTAACATTTACTGCGTGCAACTATCCGAAACGGATATTCCACTGTACCATCTGTACAACCTTTTCCAAAATTCAACTCGGTGGAAAGCAACACCTACTCCATAGCACTACTGAACAATTCTACTGCTATTAAACTTACGGACCACTGTCCAGCGATAGCATTAGCGCAAAGCAATTATCCACGATGGATACTCTACTGAATCCTCTGTACAATCTTTGGAACGCTACTCCCGGGGGAAGGGTACACCTCTCCACCAAGAAGTTCGGAATACCTCACGAATTCCTACCAGATAAGATAACAATTAGGGAGACAAACCTTCCCTAATACGAAATTCTGAAGACTTCCAAGAATTTCTTCACTTAATGCCCTAACTTCTGCAGCCAATAATTCCGATAGGGAATCTAATGAGAAGGTAACAATTACCACTAAATAAACCACAACAGCTGTTAGGTAACCCAATACCTAAGCTCGCATTACACAAGAGCAATTTGATCCTGAACGTAATACGTGTACCTTCTACAAACGGTACTAATCGTCTATGTATTACATGAATTCTTACTTCAGAAGGACCTAAGTCCTTCGTTGAGATACATATAATCCTACTCTAGGCTCTCAGCATTCCGCCACTCGTGGTCCAGGCTCAGGTTCATTGAACGCCAGGTATTCTTTGGTTAAGTCACCGGGTTGAATACCAGCCCATACATAAAACATATGGAAATGAATCCATACGAGATTGCCCACGGCCAGCCCACTTATTCATTCACCCTTGTGCAATAATAAATTCGCACCGGTGACGTGACTTGACATACTAAACTGCCATTCACCAAGGAATCGACAGTGTATACCCTCAAGGTATTATAACAAAATATTTAATTTAATTATTTTAAGAACCATTTTCCTAACCATGAATGACTCCCAATTAGGCGCTGACGAACCCATCACTACACTGTCAACTATTAGCTTATCTATAATCCACCCGGGCACAGAAGCTGTGCTCAGGACCGGACCCATATTATATGTTCGCGTCCTTATCGTGTGACGACGGACTCACCGCATAAGGTCTATTCTAAGCTATACTGTATTCAATAGTCAATTTATATAATATTTATGCAGCTACTAAACTTCAGCCGTATTCTTATAAGAGAATAACCCCTGTATTCCTTCCCCCTTACAAGACAAGAATGGTACATTTAATAATTGACTCCAGGTCACGCTCTCTAGTTCCAACCGAGTTCCAACCGTGTTCTAACCGCGCTCTAACCGTGTTCTCACTTCCGTTTCTGGTAAAACGACCAGAATTTTTTTTTTTTTTTTTTTTTTTTTTTTTTTTTTTTTTATCTCCAGCTATCACCTGGCCACGCTTTCCAGTCTACAATGAGAGAATACACTTAACTCTCCTGTTACTACAACCACAAAGAGGCTATACTCGCACTCTGGTTACCTAGCCACGTTCTTTAGTTCTATGGAGCGAGTGCTCATCTAACGCTCTGTTTATTAACACAATCGAGGGTTCTATGCACAACTATTGGTCACCCGACCACGATCTTTAGTTTAAAGAGTGAATACTCCCCTAACGCTCTCTTCATTAAGACCGAGTTCTCTACTGAATCACTGGTTATCCGACCACGATCTTTAGTTTAAGGAGCGAATACTCCCCTAACGCTCTCTTCGTCAAGACAGAGTTCTCTACTCAATCACTGGTCATCCGACCACGATCTTTAGTTTAAGGAGCGAATACTCCCCTAACGCTCTCTTCGTCAAGACAGAGTTCTCTACTGAATCACTGGTTATCCGACCACGATCTTTAGTTTAAGAAGCGAATACTCCCCTAACGCTCTCTTCGTCAAGACAGAGTTCTCTACTCAATCACTGGTCATCCGACCACGATCTTTAGTTTAAGGAGCGAATACTCCCCTAACGCTCTCTTCGTCAAGACAGAGTTCTCTACTCAATCACTGGTCACCCGACCACGCTCTCTAGTTTCTAAAGAGAGATTACTCAAATAACTCTCTCGTTTTTTCAAAGACAAAAGAGTGCTATAATCGACTTCTGGTCTCCTGGCCACGTTCTCTAATTTCAAAAGAGAAAATACACAAATAACTCTACCGTTATTGTAACAACAAAGAGCCTATACTCTATTTATTACTTGGCCATGCTCCTTTTATGTGCTTTGACTACGAGAATCCGGACTAATTCTTTCCTGACTTTATGACGTGGAGTGCTATACTCCTCTGTCGGTCACTCGATCGCGAGACTATCATTGGTCAACCTTTGCAATGTCCTTCACGTGATATCTCCCTACCACTCTTCCACTAAGCTCCGACAGCTCGTAAACCGAATTGGAGATTTTCCTGCTAACTACGCTCTTTATAAATCTCGGTGCCAGCTTGGCGCTGAAGTAACGACCTGCATTTGACTGTTTAAAGGACTTCCTCCACACCACCTGTCCAACGGACAGACGTCTCTCTCTACGGCGTAGGTTATACCTAGCTGCGCTACGCTTAAACCCAGTCAATAGTTTAGCAGTGACGGTCTCGTACAATTTTTCCATTCTATTTAACCCTTGGAGATAATTAGGAGATCTCGTGGAAGAGACAATCTGATTCGAATCCAGTTGGTCGTGGAACGAAGCATGGGGAACCGGATGGAATCCGTGAAGCAGATAAAAAGGGGTGCTACCGGTGGCTATGCTCACAGTATTGTTTAAACAGGAACAGATCTTCCCTAAGAATTCGCACCAATCTCGTTGATTGTCCTGTACCAAAATGGATAGACACGTCAGAATTGAAGAATTATATCTCTCGCTGGTATTGTTTTGCGGGTGATAATACGCGTTGTAAAAGAGGTCTCGTATCCCATAGGATTCCAGGAATCCTCTGAATTCCTTCGATATGAACTGCCTACCATTATCCATTACGATGGTACGTGGCACCGAACACGGGAGAAATATTGACGCTTCCAAACACCGAATTATAGCCTTAGACGTGGCCACTCTCAAGGGAAAAGCCCATACATACTTACTAAAGTTATCAACTACCGTTAAAATATGAGAGTTCCGTTTCCTAGACAAAGGCAAGGGGCCAACGAGGTCCATACTCAAGGACTGCATGGGCCGGGATGCTTGCTTGGGCTCACTCATAAGGCCACATGGGCCCTGTGTGTTATGTTTATAGGCCTTGCACGTTTCGCACCGCGATATAAAATGAGTTACTGCCTCAGATAATTTGTTAGCAAAATACGTCCGAGTAATAATTTCCATAGTCTTCCTAACACCCGGGTGACACAGGTTCGAATGTATATCATCGATCAAGGGGACCAACGCATCCTGGGGTACCACGACCCTCCAATCTCGTTCTCCCTGGTTGCGGACAGGGTCGTGAGAGGAACGACACAACCGCAATAGATGTCCCTTTACTACTTTAAAGTTTGGCCGCGACCGTGGATCCTTCTCGCACTCTCTTAGGATTTGTAAATACCATTCGTCGGTTACGTGCTCGAACGGAGGGGAAAAGCTCATCGCGGATACCTCGATTCGACTGAGGGCGTCAGCCAAGCGATTCTCGCAACCCTTTTTATAAACGAAATCGAAATTATATTGTGAGAGTCTACAAGCCCAACGGGCTAATCGGCCGCTCGGTGAAGACAGATGGTCCAGATATTTTAAGCATCCGTGATCGCTCTGAATCGTAAACCTGGTTCCGTCTAGATAACTACGGAAATGATGGACTGAGTCCACGATGGCCAGGAGTTCGCGCTCGGTGGTACTATAAAGCCTTTCCGCCGGGGAAAGCTTTCGTGAAAAATAAGCTATGGCATGTTCAACACCACCCGGCATGGACTGTGAAAGAAAGCTACCGATGCTTACTCCGCTCGCGTCGCAGGTGAGTATATATGGCACCGTATAATCCGGTGGCTTCAGAACGGGAGACGTAATCATGGCACGCTTGAGGAGGACGAATGATTCTTCAGCGGTCGATTCCCACTGGAACTTAGAGCCCTTAAGTTTGATACTAGTCAAGCGACAGAGGGGCGCAGCGATCTTAGAAAAATCTTTTATAAATCGGCGGTAATATGAACACAAACCGAGGAAGCTTTTCACTTCCTTTACACTCCGTGGCCTAGGGAATTCCTTCATCACCTTAATCTTTTCAGGGTCCGTTCTCAACCCTTCGCGGTCCACTATATGTCCCAAGTACCTAAGGCTTGACTTGCAAAATTCCGACTTGGCCAATTTTATAGTAAGATTGGCCTCCTTCAACCGGCGCAGCACCAAACGTAAGGTGGCGATGTGTGAATCGAAATCTGCGCTGCAGATTAAGATGTCATCCAGGTAGCAAAATACATGATCGCCCTGATCGGCAAACAGTTTATCCATCAGCCTCTGCATTTCGGCAGGAATATTTTTTAGACCAAATGGGGTGACCACAAATTGGTACTGACCCCGGCCTTCTACGAAAAACGCGGTCTTGCACTTAGAGTCTGGGCTCAACGGCATCTGCCAGAATCCGTGACTTAAATCCAACGCGGAGAGATATCGGGTATCCCGTAAATTGTCTAAGATTCTATTAATATTTGGCAAACGGTACGAATCTGAATTCGTAATGGAGTTCAATTTACGCGGGTCCAACACGAATCGAGCTGAACCGTCCTTTTTCGGAACGATAAACGCATTATTTAGCCAGGCGCTGCGCGACGGCTCAACCACTCCTAATTCGAGCATTTCGTCAAGCTCGGAAATCATTTGCCGTCGGCGGATGTGCGACAGAGGATAAGTTCTCTGTTTTACGGGTGAGTGACTGCCTGTATCGATAACGTGGTTGACCAACGTGGTACGACCCAGTCCCACCCTTTCAAATGCGACACCATCGAAGTCCGCAATCAAAAGGTTCAACTGCAGATTCTGTTCGATAGACAAATCTGCAGCCGACGTCAAGCATGAAGGCTTTAAAAACTTAATTCCTATTTCGGACACAACGGGTTTCAAAGACAATTTTTTTTTTGTACTGGAAGAAGGAAAGAGATTCGGGGTAAGGCCCGAATGCTTTAAGAATGGAGTACCCAAAATCAGGCACTCCTCCAATGAAGGAACTATTAGGAATTCCGCCCAAACGGTCTGGTCATCGTAACATAAAGGTAACTGTACGGAACCCAGCACACGGTGTCCCTGACTACCCGCCGTATGCACGATTCCCTCGCAAAGTAGAGACGGACAATAATGATTTTCAAATTTTCTAAAAAGTTCTCCACCAATTACGTTAACCGACGCGCCTGAGTCAAGCAAAGCCCTAAATGGCAAATCTTGAATATAACAGTGTAGGTAGGGTCGCTCGTCCCTAGCATTAGTAATCTCTACCAAATTTACAAAGGGGAAGGATTCTTTAGAAGCTGACTGACGCGACCAACCCGGGAAATCCGACGTAACTGAATCGGGTTGGTGCCCTACCGGTTTTTTGGAGCGTTAATAGACGGAGGCGGTCTTGACATATCCGGTAACAAAGCCAACTGTCGAGACGGTACGGCTCTGGCCTTCCAAAGGTTGGTAGCCGTCCGCACAGGTCCCCTCCTAAAACGTGGCCGGCTGGGGCAATTACGCGCGATGTGATTAGGAAGCCGACACGAATAACACCTTTTTGGTAACGGTTCCTCAGCATTTGAGGTGTAAGATACCGGTGACAACCGAGCACCCATTCTTGACAAAAGGGGGGCAGAACGAGGGGACCTTCCCTCGTCCCTATTCATTAGGTCGAAGGCCAGGCACAATTTTTCCAACTGGTCAACCGAAGACGGTTGCGAGCTGACAAGGACTGAACAGTACCTATGATGCAGGCCGCGTCTAAATACTTGTAATAAATCCTTGTCAGTGAGAGGCGGTTCCAAAGACTGATTCAAGTTCTGAATTCTCGAAACAAAATCCGTAGACGATTCGCCCGGCTTTTGTATGGAGGCCCAAATATCCATCCTGCGCTGAGTCATAAAGTCTTCCGACTCATACTTTTCTAAGAAAAGTTTCGTTACTGTGTTCCAATCTTTAAATATCTTAACCTTACTCCTAAAGAAGGTTAATGCTCCCTTACGTAAAAACTCTGGTAAGACCGCCGGAAGCGCGTTTAGGTGAACACCTCTGGCACAAGCCAATTCTTCCATTCGTGACAAGAATTCCCTTACACAACCCGTTCCGGTATATGGATCAATTGGCCAACACGAGAAGTTTATATTCCATTGTGGCGACGGAAGTGGAACATGAGAACGGGAAATCCCAACCTCAGTATACGGAGATGAATTTGTCAAAGGCATCGGTGCCAGAGCTCCCGAAGCGGTATCCCCATTATCCGCCCTCTCAAATAACTCCGGAGCTTTAGAAAGGTTTAAATATGGTCGAGTTCTAGGGGGTAAGGCCACCTCCCTCGATGATGATGGAGCGAGACCTTTATTGTATAGACTGGCCTGACGACGCAATTCGTAAAAATTATTACTGGGGGAGAGTCCGCGCTCAAGTAATTCCCCTATCAATCTAGCCTTGGTCGACTTCATTACGTCCCTAATTGGATCCATTGCCAACAAAAAAATTAAAACAATAAACAAGGCCCCAAAAAAAATGCGATAACAGACTTAACAAAAACAACAATTCTAATTCAAACGTTATGTTAAACAAACAAAGACTTCTCTCAAAAGCGTGGTACAAATTTCTGAACACAATAACTTTTCTTTTTGAATTAACAAGGAACACACAACTCTTTACAATGAAATATTTAGAGAAAGTTAACTAAGATCTAATCCCAATTCTTAAAGAAAAGACTCGAAAAACGGCTCTTCAAAACTGGAGCTCGTAACACGTGGGAACAAAGATGAACACGTGGGAACAAAGATGAACACGCGGGAACAAGGATGAACACGTGGGAACAAAATGAACACGTGGGAACAAAGATGAACACGCGGGAACAAAGATGAACACGTGGGAGCAAAGATGAACACGTGGGAACAAAATAGTGAAAACAAACGGTCGCGGAAAAATATATATACACTTTCCTGTAAACAAATTATTATTTAAAACACACAAAACAAATTATAAATAAAAACCTTGTCCAACGAGAGATCAAGAGAGACAGAGATACAGAGTTTGCCTTTACGTTTGGCGCCAAAATGTCACAACTCTTTCCTATTTAAAAAAACAATATTATGATTTTACACATTTTAATACAAAAATTAATTATAACAGATTACCATCCTATAAGGTGTGACACTCCCGTTAGCTCCGCCGGGTTCTTGTATGGAGGCAAGTACTTCTAGATCTCAGGGATTCGTTGGGTTCCTTAACTCTGAATAACTCTCTTTCAACTCTCGCAGGGACAGGCGACACAATTAAACAAGTATGATTTGGAATGAAACAGTTTATTATATTGTAAAAAAAAAGAAAAAAAGAAAAAAAGAATATATAAAAAAAACTCGACGAATGTCAAGAAAAAAAAGTTTAAAACTGGCAAGAAGAAATGTGTTGTATTTGGCAAGGAAGATTTCAATAACAATTTGAAATTATTTTTACTCGGTGGGTATTTAGCGTGGCGATGAAATCCACATTAAAAATAGGAGGAATAATATTCACCCGTAATCAAGATGGCGTCCTGGAGTTCTGTGATATATGAGCAAGAGCAGCGTCGGACCCACGTCTGAACCTCACCACGTTCTGAACGGAATGGCAGGAGCCAGCTAGCGCCGGCTTCCCCTTGGCAAGGAAATACAAAGAAACAGTGGTGCCAATCTCGACCAAAGTCGCCCGTGACAATGTTGTCATTGAATAAAAATGTACCTGACTGCAAGGGTAGTTACCCTTATTTTATTGTCTTTAGTATTTTAAAATATTCAAGTATTTCATAATATTTTAATCTTCCTGTTTTTAAGGCAAGCACATGGTCTCGACACCACAAGTTTCATAAATTATGATATGTCGCGAATTAACAATTTCGAGGACGTGAAGTATGCAATTTAACAAATATAGTCCTAACAATTGCTATACATGTTCATTTAGTGTAAGTATGTGGCAAACGACCTAACTAGTATTCCTTTACATGTTAAAATAGTGTAGGTGTGCGGTAAGGAACTAATTAGTATTGCTCTACATGTTCACTTAGGTATGCAGTAAGGAACTAATTAGTATTGCTTTACATGTTCACTTAGTGTATGCACTTAGGTATGCAGTAAGGAACTAATTAGTATTGCTTTACATGTTCACTTAGTGTATGCACTTAGGTATGCAGTAAGGAACTAATTAGTATTGCTTTACATGTTCACTTAGTGTATGCACTTAGGTATGCAGTAAGGAACTAATTAGTATTGCTATACATGTTCACTTAGTGTATGCACTTAGGTATGCTGTAAGGAACTAATTAGTATTGCTATACATGTTCACTTAGTGTATGCACTTAGGTATGCAGTAAGGAACTAATTAGTATTGCTTTACATGTTCACTTAGTGTATGCACTTAGGTATGCAGTAAGGAACTAATTAGTATTGCTTTACATGTTCACTTAGTGTATGCACTTAGGTATGCAGTAAGGAACTAATTAGTATTGCTTTACATGTTCACTTAGTGTATGCACTTAGGTATGCAGTAAGGAACTAATTAGTATTGCTTTACATGTTCACTTAGTGTATGCACTTAGGTATGCAGTAAGGAACTAATTAGTATTGCTATACATGTTCACTTAGTTTATGCACTTAGGTATGCAGTAAGGAACTAATTAATATTGCTATACATGTTCACTTAGTGTATGCATTTAGGTATGCAGTAAGAAACTAATTAGTCTTGCTATACATGTTCACTTAGTGTATGTACTTAGGTATGCAGTAAGGAACTAATTAGTATTGCTATACATGTTCATTTAGTGTATGCACTTAGGTATGCAGTAAGTAACTAATTAGTATTGCTTTACATATTCACTTAGTGTATGCACTTACGTATGCAGTAAGGAACTAATTAGTTTTGCTATATATGTTCACTTAGTGTATGCACTCAGGTATGCTGTAAGGAACTAATCGTAATTAGTATTACTTTACATGTTCACTTAGTGTATGCATTTAGGTATGCAGTAATGAACTAATTAGTATTGCTATACATGTTCACTTAGTGTATGCACTTAGGTATGATGTAAGGAACTAATTAGTATAGCTTTACATGTTCACTTTATGTATGCAGTTAGGTATGTAGTAAGGAACTAATTAGTATTGCTCTACATGTTCACATACTATACTATAGTGTAGGTATGCTGTAAGGAATACAATTTTTAATATATCAATCGTTCATCTTTAATTAAAACTGGATAATATATAATATTCCTTCACCAACTTGTATTGCGATTTGTGTTTTAGATTTTTTTATTGTTTTTTTATAGTGAATAAAAATATATTACTTATTCAACTTTCTACAATATATCGTTCTATTATTCTGAATTGTATATAATAAACACACACTTAGAAAGATTAATACTATTATATTAGCTTAGCTGTATGCTAAATAAAATGCTACTTTGAAAAACTAGCACGGCTACTTTTAAATCTAAAATAGCTCGCAGATAAGCAAGAAGTTGTGACAGCACTAGTTTTAAGATTTTCTCAGTTGGTGTGTGCACTATTAGAAGTGCATTTGTTCACAACACTGGTTTTAACAGCTTGATCCTAATATCTTACAATTAACAGTTACAAATAACAGATATAAATCATCCAGGCCCATTGTTAAGACCCTTGTCCATCATCCCAGGAATTTTTGTTTTAATTTTCAATGGTAAATAAATATTAATTGAGGTCCATTTTGGCTAAAAAATAGTATGTTGTTCTTACTGTACTGTATTACTACTATGCATAACAACCAAAAGTGAGATTCTCACTTGTTCCAGTTGTTCTTACTGTACTGTATTACTACCATGCATAACAACCAACAATGAGATTCTCACTTGTTCCAGTTGTTCTTACTGTACTGTATTACTACCATGCATAACAACCAACAGTGAGATTATCACTTGTTCCAGTTGTTCTTACTGTACTGTATTACTACCATGCATAACAACCAACAGTGAGATTCTCACTTGTTCCGGTTGTTCTTACTGTACTGTATTACTACCATGCATAACAACCAACAGTGAGATTCTCACTTGTTCCAGTTGTTCTTACTGTACTGTATTACTACTATGCATAACAACCAACAGTGAGATTCTCACTTGTTCCAGTTGTTCTTACTGTACTGTATTACTACCATGCATAACAACCAACAGTGAGATTCTCACTTGTTCCAGTTGTTCTTAATCCAACGCTTAATTAACGGGACTGAAGGGGCAGTACGAGTATTGTCTCAAAATGTTGTATCCCAGTCATGTTTTTTAACAAGTCAGCCCCTATATTTTGTAGTACTTAACAAATAAATGAAGTGCAACTTGAAGGGCTTATTGTCTTCTTCAATTCCTTCCGACCTTTATTATATTATTATTCAGATGCCATCGAGAATTACAACCAAAATTCTCAGTTAGAAGACAAGACTTTGCGTTTTACAAAGAAGATTGTGGAAATCTGCTTTATATTTACACAAGTATTTGATATATTGTTATGTTTTATATTACAGATCATATGAATGAAATCACTGACTCGGATGCTGGGCAAATTACAAATCCACTTTATCCAAAACCATACACACATACAGACGAGTTTTCATGGTGTATTACAGTTCAACATGGCAAAGTTATAGTAATTACTTTCAAAGAATTCCAAATAGATCGATTTCCACCAGATTGCGTCATGCATTTAAACGTAAGTGTTATCATTGTTCATTCTTAATAAAAGAAATGGTATTGTATAGTATTCCAAAATATGACCGGAAAAACCATTAATCTATCCAAAGGAAGCATAACTTAACTTAGCATGGAATGTTAACATAAGTCAGAATCTTGCAACCTTGAAAGGACAGAACGTTGAACTTTAAACACCTGACCATTTTGCACTCCGACTCCTCAAATATTCATTTTTTTTATTTATATTAGGTGTTTTTTTATACAGCACTCGTACAGCTAATTTTATACAACACTCGTACAGCTAATTTTATACAATACTCGTACAGCTAATTTTATACAATACTCGTAGAGCTAATTTTATACAATACTCGTACAGCTAATTTTATACAATACTCGTACAGCTAATGTTAAACAACACTCATCTAGCTAATTTTATACAATACTCGTATAGCTAATTTTATACAATACTCGTACAGCTAATTTTATACAACACTCATACAGCTAATTTTGTACAATACTCGTACAGCTTATTTTATACAATACTCGTACAGCAAACTTTATACAATACTCGTATCGCTATTTTTATGCAACACTCGTACAGCTAATTTTATACAATAATCGTACAGCTAATTTTATACAATACTTGTACAGCTAATTTTATACAATACTCGTACAGTTAATTTTATACAACACTCGTACAGCTAATTTTATACAACGTTCGTACAGCTAATTTTATACAACGCTCGTACAGCTAATTTTAAACAATACTCGTACAGCTAATTTTATACAATACTCGTACAGCTAGTTTTATACAATACTCGTATAACTAATTTTATACAATACTCGTACAGCCAATTTTATACAATACTCGTACAGCTAATTTTATACAACACTCGTACAGCTTATTTTATACAATACTCGTATAGCTAGTTTCAGATTTTTTTTTGTTTTGTAAACATTTGGTACGAAAGCCCGAGTAAACAAAATCAGTGACCACTTCACTTCCAGACCATGATTCGCATCATTTGGTGGCAGTTTATTACTGCAGTATATTCACTTCTCTAGGCCTAGGAGCTCGCTTTCGTGTTTCGCCCTTTTTCTTCTGATGTGGCAGTCAAAGTCATGTCACTACATATCTCAGATTTGAGAGTTTTCTTCCACCTATACCATAGTGGTCCAGTGGTTCAGTGGTCCAGTGGTCCAGTGGTCCAGTTGTCCTAGTCTTCAAATGCTATTCTCGTGGTATATTTTCCATATACCACGAGAATAGCATTTGAAGTTTTGAGAGGTCAAACAAGTTAGGAGAGAGAATGCATCCTAACAATTTATATATCATATGTACCACAAAAAAATAAAAGACGAAACTAACAATGTAATTGGAAAGAAGTGTCGATTAATTAAATCGGAAAGAAGTATCGATTTATTTTTTCATGCTAAATATCCTCAGTGAGATACAGGCAAAAGCCTAGTTTACTGGGGATACGACAAATGAAAGGCAACAAACCCAGATCCATTAAAATTGTATGTCCAAATCAAATAACCTGTTGTTTTTTCGCAAATTGTGTATATTTCTTGTCATGTGTAATAATAAATAAATAAATAAAATTGGAATAAAATGATTTAATGAGAAAGTCGTTCTCACGATAAAACACCATAATTTTACTGAGTATTACTTAGTTGTAGGGGATATACCATATACGAGTATGATGTATATGTACATGTTTATGGTATGTGAATTCATTCGTTAACAATTATACTTTTCATCATCTGTAACAACAGACTTCTCTTTTCATTTATAAGGAAAGATAATATTTTATAATAGATAAATGGATTTTAAGTGTAATCCATTATTTATTTCATTTTGATTTTGGTTGCATATTGCTCCATCGTTCATCGCTCATCGCTCATCGATCATCGCTCATCGCTTCCTCGCTACAGAAGAATAGTATTGTATTACTAATTACAGGATCAGTGTTTATGGTGCTCACTACTGCTGCATCTCGAGGTCGAGCACGAGCACTGAGATCTGTCCTCGTGACAGGAAACAGGCCTTTTGAGCCAAACGGAATCACAAGTCCAGCTAGGTTAACTATTCAACGTAACGGTCTGTTTGTGATTTTTCAGAAGGAACTGAGTAACCTTCTTCGAATGAGAAGTAATTAAATTGACCTCAGGAGAGGAGAGGAGAGGAGAGGTGATACTATAGCTTAACCTCGTTCAAATATTCTAATATTTTCAGATCTACGACGGATTCAACAGTGATGCGCCACTTTTGGGAGAACTTTGCGGCTACGATTTGCCTGATCCAATAACGACAACCTCCAATGTAGTATACATAAAACTTAAGGCTGATGATTTCTCCACAGGCCCTCTATTCCTGTTCGATTGGATCAGTGTCGATGAGGACCAAATATCGAAACCAAAAGCAAATTCCGGTATTAACATTTGCATTTTGAAAATATTCATTCATTTTAATTGATATATTTATGTTCATTTCAATTTCATACATACGAGTACATTCTTTCTTCTTATTATATTGTAGAAATTAAATAATTTGTGTATTTTTAGGAGTTTGTAGTTCTCAGAACATCATAAATGTACCCATCGACTCTCATGTTGAAGTAACGTCACCGGGCTATCCAAACGGTTACGACCATTCTTTGCATTGCGAGTGGATTTGCGAAACAGCGCCATCCCACCACCTCGCTTTGAGATTCGTCTTCATGTCCTTAGAAGAGAGTGATGGTTGTTTCATGGATAAAGTGAGTGTTTCTTGTCTTTGCTTTTATCTCCTCTATGGTTGCGAAACGTTGTCTTTTCAATGTCCTCTTCATTTTCGGGAACGGGAAAAAGTCACAAGTGGCCGTTCACATGTCCGGTGAATATCACGATGGTGTTGGTTTTGGACAAAAATCACGAATTAGTAGTAAGTGTGAGCCGGTGTATTATCGTGATGTTAAATCCAGTAGATGGTTGCCCACAATTCTGATCGGTTTCTTCGGCTGCATCACGAAAACCTCAAGATAGTACTCCTTATTGATCGTACCGGCTAGTACGGTGGCGGTAAGAATTCATAGTGCATTACGCCTTTGTAATCGAAGGAAATAGTAAGAAACTTGATTTGATTTGAAAAAAGGATTTGATCGAACTTGGCACGCTTTATTCGATCTTTTGTCTTCAGAAGGCTTCCATTGGAACGATTGGGCTTTTGTTTCGATGCCGTATGATAGTCATACACCCACGTTTGGTTATCTGTTACGACGGGTCAGAGTAATTCCGAGCTGTCAGCAAATTGCCACTCGTTTCATGTGAAAACTTTGGAAAAAATCGCTTCGCATGAACCTGTATGTATGAGATGAACAAGCCTACTTCAACAAGCTCCTTTATAGTGATTTGGCGATCGTCTTAATTTTTTCAAAACTTTCATCGATGCCCAGCCCTCTTGAAAAACTTTTGTACCTTTCATTAACTCTCGGTTTCATCCTGGTCAAAAGCCTTTTCCAGCATTTGCACTACTTTGTTGCGTGTTATTCGATTTTTAGCAAAATATTTAATAACACAAATCCTTTGTCTAGTAATTTTTAAAATGAAAAAATCGCAAATGGGCCAAAAAAATGAATTGTTAATACTTATCTGTCAAACACAAACTGCCTATCCAATATGGCTGTAATTGAAATGTACATCAAAGACAGTATAATCAACCTAAAGAAAAAAAAATGGGCCCAATCGAAAAAACAAACAGACCGCGAAATTCAAAAATTCTCATCCTTGTTTGATTACACCGTGTACTCGTATATTTAGTTTATGTCAGGTTCCGAATGAAATATTTTTTTAAGAAAACGATTAGAGTGCCAGTGAATGCAGAAATACAGGATTATATGAAACTCGTATTATACATTAATAATAAAACATTGACACGGTTTATATTATCCACTGTCAAAACAAGTTGAGACTCAAAACTTTGCTGATCAACATGATCTCAGGAACTTTTACCAATCGATGAATTCAATCTCAACTGTGACACTGAAGTTCACATCGATTCAATCTTGTCGATACAACTGCTGAGCATTAACGTTTCCTCTGCAAACAGAAGCAGATAGATGGCGTGGGCCATATTAACATAACTATATCAGG
Organism: Odontocerum albicorne; assembly: GCA_949825065.1. NCBI lineage: Eukaryota > Metazoa > Arthropoda > Insecta > Trichoptera > Odontoceridae > Odontocerum > Odontocerum albicorne. The sequence goes on from OX463859.1 coordinate 237,913, forward strand.
GACCCGATAGAGAAAGACCACCTGCCCTGACCACCAACTTTATATGTATTGTGTGCTATGCACATTTTAAAATCTGTTAATATTAAAATTAGAACAAGAAAATATAACCTTCAATTATTTAAATGTAAACTTAGTTCGTAAATATAAATAATAAAGTTAAGTTAAGGGATTTGCTTTAAAAATATACTTTTGATGTATAGTAATATACTATAGTGAACAATTTGTTGAAAATTGGTAAACCTCTTCATCCTCTCGATTGTTCAAAATGATTTATTTCCTTATTTAAAAGCTTATTTATAGTTTTTCGAAACAAAATGCTGAAATAAATATATTTGTGTTGTATAACATAGCCCTTGTGTTTAAACTAACAGGTGACCATATTTTCTGGGAAGAAAGGATCAGAAGAATGGGTCCAGATAGGCGGAAGTATCTGTTTATCAAATTCCACATTACTAGATGATATT
>OX463859.1:238576-300026 GCA_949825065.1 Odontocerum albicorne
GGGCTGAAGTATTCGGAATATATTAGAGTAAGATTATCAAATTGGCACTGTGAATCAGTTCCTGTAATGTAAAATCATTAAAATTAATGTTTATACTCGTATAATAAAATAATACTCATCATTATTTCGCTATGAAAATAACCCACTTGAAAAAGCAAATACTTCAACCACATGCAAAGAAAGTATTCATAATTTATAAAATATATTGTAAATACATAAATAAGGTTTCCACATTGATAAAAATAAATTATTAAAGGGAACAGCGCGTTATAGATAATATATACTATCGCGTAATTTCCATGTCAGGGTTAACAGAGAGGATAGATCGCCAAACTTTCCTATTGCGACACATATATTTTACTTATCTATTCACCTCCTCGTACAACACCTACGATTCCTATGACTATTCCTTATTTCAAAATATTAGTCGCTTAATCCAACCATATTTTCCTTTCCTTGGCCATTCTCTCAAACGCCTTCCATTCACAATCACAAACGCATCATATATTTGTTTTGTTCATTTTCATTCTTACTTAATTCATTAGTTCCACATACCCGAATCATCTTTGTGTTAGAGCGCTCTTCTCGCTCTTATTCTCGACACGTTCAACACAGCCTTTACTCTTTTAAACCAATTTTCAAAATAGCCCTTTGCTTAATTAATGTTTAAAATTTAAACCCCCCCCCTGCCTTAAAGATTCACTTTCATTTTTGCCCCGCCCCATTCACCATTGTATCACATCTCTCCCCACCTTTTTTCCCTACCTCATCCCTCTTATATTATATTATTTACACTTGTACTGAATTATAAAAATTCAATTACATATTATGGTCCAAAAGTTTCCAAGTCAAGGGTATTAAAAAGGTGATGGAATAAAACAATATTTTTTTTACAATTAAGTCAGCCTAACATATTTTCTAAAATTATGAATTCATTTTTCAATACCACTGAAATAATATTCTTAAGTTTTGTTCACAAAATTGTGTAACATCGGGAAGATCAGTCCATATTTGTTGATCATATTTTTTCCACATAAATTGAATTTCAATTTTGAAAATAAAATAATAACCAATAGTCGGGACTGAAGCGTAGGTGATTAAATTATCGCAAACGATAGTGTCGAATGGCAGCCTTTGCAGCAACAGAAGTGCGCACGCCAGCCGTCATTGTAGTGGGATTATCTCACGCCTTATGACAGCTTACTTCTGCGTTTTGTTTTTATGACATACTTTAATTTATAAATTAATGTTAAATAATAGTCTGTCGGTAGAATTCCCTGATAATCACAAAAAAATGTTGCTTAATTTTTTGGGTTTATGCTACCTTGGTTTTTTGGGCCATGGTGATCCCGGATGGCGCCACTTCATCGAATTAATTTTTAAAAAAGAATCATGGTACAAAACCATAATTCACTTACCCATAACATTTGAGCCCCATTTTTTTCTTTTTCTTTCACATTACAGAGCATTATAAATTCATTGCAAATTATACAACACGCCTTTGGACAACACTCGAGAGTTTTGGCACCCCGACTTGCGCTTACGTACGTACGTACATAATCGCAAGTTACGTTGCGTGCGTACGTACGTACAAACGTACATACGTGCATACGTGCATACGAGCATACGTGCATACGTACATACGTACATACGTACATACGTACATACGTACACACACACGCACATACACGTACAAATATTTTTATGGGAGGGTTTTAAATGTATGCATATGTTATACTCACCCTTTTCCAGAGCAAAGCGTGTAAAATTCAAATTTATATACGTTTCCTCTGATGCACTAAATATATAGGTACAATTCAAATTATGAGTGTACAAGGGTTGTCCAGGACTTATAAGTCTTTGAGGACTCTTTGTAACTTCAAATGTTCCGCCGCAGAATTGTGACCAGCTTATCTGAAAATCATTAAAAATATATTAATTAATAAGAATTCTCTCGATGAAGATATTGAATTGGTTATATAGGGGAAACCATTCCTGGAAGATAGAGCACTGAGGTTTGTCCATCTTTTAAGCAGCCTTCCGGGCATGCAATGTCCTAAGAGGATCCACGCGGTACCTCTTTCTCTTCCTGCTATGTCAGATCTGATAGTTTCTCACCACTCTCTCACCTAAGAGATATTCCCGTTATGGTTCACAATCCTCTCATCACGGATAATCTAACTAGGCTGTTCCAGTTGTGGTCTGGTCTGATGACTGCAGCGACCATTATTCATAATACAGGCATGGCAGTAAAGAACCTAACCAGTCATTTCATGTCATTCCTCACCTTCTCCAAAGTGATTGGTGGTTACCCACAAAGTCTTTTTCCTGCTTTAACTCCTTCAAAGCTAAGGCTGGAAGACCTCTTACAAATTTATATATTAGGTTCTCATTATGCGTCAGACTCGAGCGAGTGATGCACACTCTCATCCTTACCGGTATTAAAACTGCACCACAAGGGCTCTTTCACTAGATAACAGATCGGTTGTGTTTAAAGAAGAATGTCAAATGAGGGTGCATGTTATGCCGCTCATGTGCCTTGTGCCTCCTCAATACTTATATTGATTCACATATATTGATTCGTGTGTATTGGCACAATACTAAAGAAATTTAAATGTATCAAAGCGTCTTTTAGAAATAAAACTCTTATCGAGGGCGCCTTGCTCTGCTCTAGCTCGAAACTTGGATCTATTATTATCGATCTATTCAAAATATTACAAAGTGATGTATGTACACTGTAAGTTGAGTGTAAAGATATGAACATGGTGTAGTGCAGTGGCATAGTGTTGTATTCGTGTGGTTCCCAGATGATTATCCGGAGTTGAGTAGATGATGAGCCATAAAGAGTGGAGCACTCAGTTATCCACCCGGAGCTGGAGATCATCCTCCTGCTCGCCACCCCTCGGCACTCGACACTCGCCCCACTCACCAGCAGTTGAGCGTAAAGATATGAACATGGTGTAGTGCAGTGGCATAGTGTTGTATTCGTGTGGTTCCCAGATGATTATCCGGAGTTGAGTAGATGATGAGCCATAAAGAGTGGAGCACTCAGTTATCCACCCGGAGCTGGAGATCATCCTCCTGCTCGCCACCCCTCGGCACTCGACACTCGCCCCACTCACCAGCAGTTGAGCGTAAAGATATGAACATGGTGTAGTGCAGTGGCATAGTGTTGTATTCGTGTGGTTCCCAGATGATTATCCGGAGTTGAGTAGATGATGAGCCATAAAGAGTGGAGCACTCAGTTATCCACCCGGAGCTGGAGATCATCCTCCTGCTCGCCACCCCTCGGCACTCGACACTCGCCCCACTCACCAGCAGTTGAGCGTAAAGATATGAACATGGTGTAGTGCAGTGGCATAGTGTTGTATTCGTGTGGTTCCCAGATGATTATCCGGAGTTGAGTAGATGATGAGCCATAAAGAGTGGAGCACTCAGTTATCCACCCGGAGCTGGAGATCATCCTCCTGCTCGCCACCCCTCGCCTCCCCTCGCCACCCCTCGGCACTCGACACTCGCCCCACTCACCAGCAGCTTCTCTAGTGACATGCCCTAGTGAAGTAAGACTATCTGAGCTATCCTCCATTTGATCTGTATATTGTTGCGTTATCTGTACATTGACACACTGGTGCATCTTGAAGTCCATGAGATGCAAAGCATCGGTGTCAACACCACACCTTGAAAATATTCAGCATATATTTTTGCTATTTTATAGTGGTCGTGTCTTCGTTTTATAGAATGCTCTAGGGAAAACGAATACTCGTAAAAACCAAAAATTTATAAATTTGGCCATTGCAGATTTTGCCATTCCAATACATATCTTAATATCTGTTTTATAACCTCCATTTTGTGAGATCTAAACGTGAGTTAATGTTGAGTTTTCTGAAAAGCAATTTCGTATTTTGAAGTTAAATTCAAACACAAAATTGCACCAAATGCTCGTGAACAGTGTTTACCGGTGTTTTCGATTCCTCAGCAATCGCTCATGTCGTAGATTAAGCAGCTGATTATTCTTGATAAAAGCTTTGATTTGATCGTTACCAGTGGTAATCAGCCTTCTAGAGTAAGCGTCATCTTCGAGTATGGTATATTATTTGATCGTTACCAGTGGTACTCAGTCTTCTAGAGTAAGCGTCATCTTCGAGTATGGTATATTATTTGATAGTTACCAGTGGTACTCAGTCTTCTAGAGTAAGCGTCATCTTCGAGTATGGTATATTATTTGATCGTTACCAGTGGTACTCAGTCTTCTAGAGTAAGCGTCATCTTCGAGTATGGTATGGTATATTATATATCCAGATATTTGTAAAACACATTGTCATTATACACTGTACATATTTGTTTAAGGTTTGTGTTGATTAACATTTTGATCCATAATAATAAGTCTGGAATATGATATGTACTGCAAATTAAAACTTTTATCTTGCAAAAACCATCAAAAACTTACATTTCATAATTAATTTTAACAAAATGTTGACGAGTTAAATCTGTTTCCGTAATGAAACTGGAAATGTTGCTAGAATTTGAATGAAACTTAACAGAATATATTAATCTTATTGACAGAAAACTTGATATATCTAAACTATGATTATTATAACTAAATGATTACTTATTATTTACAAAGTAACACTATTATAATATTAACAGTATGTAATAATTGAGTGTTTATACTATAAATGTTGGAAGAATCGAGCATTCTTACTTATTTTTATTTTAACTGCTTTTCCATTTTTATATTTTAATCTCTTCTGAATGAATACATTATTTGTCACTGTTCTTCGTATTATTTCAAAATAACAATTCGTGACACGATAATATCATCTGAATGGCCAGGTCCGTTCTTTTCTCGTATTACGGATGTTTACCGTAAGTTGCTTTTCCTTTAGCATGACGGCGAGCCCTTTCGGCAGCAGTGAGAGCGACCTTCCCGTGATAACTTCAAAAAACCTCGCTTATTTCATCAAATCCCTTCTTCCTGCTAAAGCAGATATACTCGTATTATGGTATTGTCGTTGAAACAACGATACCATCAAATAAGGAACACATACGATATTTGTACACAAATAGAAATCATCCACCTAACACGTAAAAAAAGAATCTTCATCGAACCACCCTACTGATAGACACCCCCACCCCGCCCCGTCCGTCACTCTGTTCATTTAGGTCCTATAATCATATCAACAAGTGACAGTTGGGAAATAATGCGAGTAGGAAACATATTTTAATGATGACATTAATGAAATCATAACTATTAACCCGTAACTATGATAACATCTAATGTTACACACGGTCGTAAGTACAACCTATTTAGTATTGTTCGATGATGAATAAAACAATTTCTTACCTGAAATCCATCACCGTTAATAGAAGAATCTGACCGAAAGAGAATTTTCAGTTGATTCATTGTTGAATTGTAACTTTTCCGAATTTGACGACCGCACTCTCGGCCCAACACTTTCCAATCCCCGTTAACATAATCTGAAATCTACAACAAAATATTTCATTTCTCGATATATACAATAGTATGTGACGACAGTTCCTACAATATTAGAAAGGAAATCGTGTTCAATTTTATTTACCTCGATAAAATCTCTCGAGCAATTTACTGAATTCTCCAGATAGAATCTTCCTTGGAATCCAAGTTGCACTCTGAAGCCGTGTTCAGTGCGTATTTCCCACGAACACTCTTCGTTTTCTTTGTAAGGTTGCGGGAAGTTGGGAGATTTTATTGTTTGTGAACTTTTTGTAACAACTCCACCGCATCCTTTAAAAATCAAAAAGATTCATTAAAAATAAATATTTCAACGCAACACACATGACTTAGAAATGAATTGGCCAAACCATCTCGAGAACATCCGTTTCTAACAAGTTATCCCCTATACAATAACTCCTTACTTATATACAAGAGTATCCCCTCTACAATAACTCCTTACTTATATACAAGAGTATTGTGGTAACATAGCTACCAAATATTCTTCACAAGACAAGCATCTATTTAAGCATAACTCTTGTTACCCTTTATTTCCAGGCTTCACTTTACTTCACTTCACTTCACTTTACTTCACTTCACTTCACTTTACTTCACTTCACTTCCATATATGATTTTTTGAAGACTAATAAGTAATTGTTTTATTGATATGAAATGAACGAAAAGAGCCGATTAGATGACAAAAATGTGTTGTGTATTAATGGATAATAAAAGAAGAAACATAATAATGAAGGTTAATTAGGGGGAAAAGGAGAAAATTGAGGCGGTTTGGACATAATTGAACAGATTGGTGACGAACAACTTCCAATGCTAGCGCTAGCATGAGTTCCGTCTCGGTATAGAGCAACCCAAAAAGTGAGATCGAGTGAGTGAAATGTTGATAAAAAAGGAAAGGTGAGTAAAAGAAATTAAAGGAACTGTATGAGATGTGAAGGAAGTATGTCACAATATAAATGTGTCCTCTCTCTATACCCCGAATGGAGAATAGCATGGTGGCATACATATCATATGTTATATGTACTTATTGGCAGAAATAGAACTATATGTATCTTTGAACTTGTTTCCAGCAGCAATAACCCATATATCTTTTCTTTCTAACCATTTGTCAAAAACATAAAAATGTTATATAATATATCAAGTGCTAACATATATTGCGATTCAAAGCTTTTATTAACGAATATGAATGATTTTTCGAGTGAATTTAGGCTGTAGTAAAAATGAATCAACTATAATCAAAATAAATCAATATTAAAATTGAGGATCAAGTGGAAATTATTCAAGATAAAACCACGGGGTTTGAAATATTTATTGGTGTTTAAAATGGTAAACGAATCGACAATGCTTTTGAAATAATCAAAATAGTTGACAATTTATCCAATATAAACACTACACGAGGGGAATTTTACAAACACAATTTATTGACACTTTCATTGATTTCACTATTCTACAGTTGAGGGAGATAAATTTACGGATTTTAACTTAACACGTTATTATTTATACTCGTACATATCACTCACTTCAAGAACAGACTTTATATGAAATATTTTCCCTGCTAATGGTTATTTTCATTTGTTTAAAATACTCGTAGTAAGGGTTGTCACAGTAAGCGGCATCCCTGTATCCACTGTTTATTTACAGATGTCAGCCTTATCGATAGAAAGTCGAGTCATTCATAGTAAGGGTTGTTACAGTAAGCGGCATATCTGTATCCATTGTTTATTAACAGATGTCAGATTAATCGACAAAAAGTGGAGACATAAATAATAAGGGTTGTTACAGTAAGCGGCATCTCTGTATCCATTGTTTATTAACAGATGTCAGATTAATCGACAGAAAGTTGAGTCATAAATAGTAAGGGTTGTTACAGTAAGCGGCATCTCTGTATCCATTGTTTATTAACAGATGTCAGATTAATCGACAAAAAGTTGAGACATAAATAGTAAGGGTTGTTACAGTAAGCGGCATCTCTGTATCCATTGTTTATTAACAGATGTCAGATTAATCGACAAAAAGTTGAGACATAAATAGTAAGGGTTGTTACAGTAAGCGGCATCTCTGTATCCATTGTTTATTAACAGATGTCAGATTAATCGACAAAAAGTTGAGACATAAATGGTAAGGGTTGTTACAGTAAGCGGCATCTCTGTATCCATTGTTTATTAACAGATGTCAGATTAATCGACAAAAAGTTGAGACATAAATAGTAAGGGTTGTTACAGTAAGCGGCATCTCTGTATCCATTGTTTATTAACAGATGTCAGATTAATCGACAAAAAGTTGAGACATAAATAGTAAGGGTTGTTACAGTAAGCGGCATCTCTGTATCCATTGTTTATTAACAGATGTCAGATTAATCGACAGAAAGTTGAGTCATAAATAGTAAGGGTTGTTACAGTAAGCGGCATCCCTGTATCCATTGTTTATTAACAGATGTCAGCCTAATTGACAGAAAGTTGAGTCATAAATAATAAACAATTTGGTGAGTGCCAATATATTTTTTGTTCTTCTGAGATGCAAAATGTTATGTCACGTTAAATATTTTTTGTTTCATGTCAAAACAAAATCAATGAATAGAGTATTTTTTTATGTGAACCAATTTTTTGTGTTAATTAATTTCTACTGTTTATGTTTCTGTACTATTTGAATTTATATTCTTTCTTTAATGATTCATTTCTAGATAAATTAATATCAATAATTAAGTGAGTAGTTGCGACATTGAGTACCCTAGTGTATTTATTTATTTAACACATTTATTGCAAATACAATCTGGCGGGCTTATTGCCAGGCGGCAATCTCTTCCAACCAACCGGACAAAAGTAAATGAAGCAAGTTACGTGATCGCATAAATTATTCAAATGACTATCCATACCCACGGAATACATACACATATACTCGTACGTGAGCACATGCCCACGAGCCCAACAAAGACGGACGATCATCACAACATTATTTTTCATTTAAAGTGAGATATCATCAATCAAAAGGAAAGGAAAGGATGGTGGAGAGGAAAGGAAAAGTTAAATCAGGAATGAAACACGTTATTTTACACACTAGAAATTAAGAGGTTTTTCAGTCGCTTCTTAAAGCATGCCAAGCACGGAGCGAGTCTTATATTGGTTTGTAACTGATTCCCGAGTCTCACTGCATGGACAGTAAAGGACGACGTAAAGAAAGAGGAGCGGTGAACTGGAAAAACCAATAAACAATATCTGTTTGAGTGTAGCGCTAACCCATGATTGGGACGCTGAAAATTTTCGGCGAGATAAAGGGGGGGGGGGGGACAGTTAAGGATATTATAGAATAGAAACAGTATGTGAATTTGGCGTCTATTTCTAACATTCAACCAGTTCAATGCCTTCTGGTATGAAGTTATATGATCGTACTTACGTAGGTTGAAAATGAATCTTAGGCACACATTTTGAAGACGCTGTAATTTGTCCAGCTGTTCCTCTGTAACATCCAGGTAACATACGTCCGCATAGTCCAGAATCGGAAAGAGCAGAGATTGTATGAGTAAAATTTTGGTTTTAGTTGGTAGGAATCTATGCAACACTTTAAGAGAATGAAGGCTGAAGAAGGTCCTTCGGCTTACCTCATTTATTTGATCTCGCCATGAGAGAGTGTTATCTATTAGCACTCCTAGGTTTTTAACAGTTGTATGTAATGGTATGATAGAGCCATCAAGTAATATTGGAGGAAGTAAGTCTTTTGAATTTACCGAGAAGCTGAGGATTGCTTGAGACTTCTTAGAATTTATAAGTAAGCCATGCTCCTCAGTCCACTCCGAGATCGATTGAAGGTCCGCATTTAAATTGTTCAAAGCCGCGTGAAATAAATTTGTTTCAAAATTAATATATATCTGCAGGTAATCCACATACAGATGTTAAGAACATTTAAGAGACGATGTTATTGGGTTGATGAATATAGAAAAAAGGAGTGGAGAGAGAATTCCACCTTGGGGAACGCCTGCAGAGAGATCAGTCCATTCAGATATACGCTCCTGGTATTGGATTGTTGTCTTCCCTTTAAATAGCTCGAAAACCAGACAATGACCGATTCAGAGAATCGTAATAAACGCATTCGAGCAATAAGCAGATCAAAGTCTACAGTATTGAATGCATTGCTGAAATCCAATAGACATAACAATGTCAGCTGCTTAAAGCCCATTCCACGTCTCACATCATCCGTAATCTTGACCAGTGGTGTATCATCTTTGTCAGAATATTGAATATCAGGTAACTGAAGTGAAGTGCCATCGATGTTTGCATATTGCGTATTTATATTTACGGTTCTTTATAATTTCCCTTTTTTAATTACGCTATGAGTCTAGTTGAATATTGATGCGTGGATTTGCTTTGAATTGGTTCCTATATTTAAGGAGTTTACATTTTTTATATGTATACATTTTTACTGTAGGACTTGAATTTTTCCAAATTCTTAAAATTTAACTCTTGATTAGGATTTAAATTTATATTTTTAAAAGGATTATTGTATGTTTCTCTATATACGAGGCATATACGAGGCGTGTACTGAGGCTCTCACGACCGGATGGATTTTATTTTCGACATGTTGGCTACACTTCCGTGTAGCCTGACTCTTCCCCTCCACAACGAGACCGGTTTGAGGTCAGTACGTTGAGAAGTGTTGACGCGACAACACGTTTCGTGAAAAATGTCAATCCAATCTCCCTCCAAGTGCGAAATATGCGGCGTCATCCGTTATCTCGTTTGGAAGGGAAAACCTCCGGTTGAGGTTTATAATGAGATGAAAACTGCATATGATGATAAAGCTATGCATCGTAAGAGTGTGTATAAGTGGTGTCGCGAGTTTAAAAACGGTCGTACGTCTGTGCATGATGATCAGAGGAGCGGAAGACCTTCAATTGTGACTGACGAAATTGTGGAAAAAATTCCCGCGCATTCCCCTGCCTTCAGATTACTATATATTTACCTCCTTGAAGCTGCATATGGGTGGAAAAAGGTTTTCAACGAAGAGGTAAAGGAGGAGGTGGAGAAGTGTACGGAGGGGTTGGCGGGAAACTACTTCGAGGAAGGCATCAAAAAGTTGATACCCCGCTTCACCACCTGCATTGAGAGGAATGACGACTATGTCGAAAAATAGCTTACATATGTACTACGGTAACCACGTAATTTTTTTGTATAAATAAAAAAAATTGTAACCTACAAAAATTCAGTACACTTTCGTTCTGGATATGCCTCGTATATAATATATACAAGGTCTTTCAATAAGGACGCTCAAATTTTAAATATAACTAAAACAAGTTGCGTGTGAGATATCCACTGAATTTTTTTTATTTGAAAGAATATTTTAGGGCATTAAGTATGGAACATACCGTCGTTCAAATGTTCGCCGCGACTTTGCTTGGTGACACGTATTCGGAAAGTCTGATTTTCGATGACTTTGTCGCATAAATCTGGCTAAATTTGCTGGATGGCGTTCGTTATGTTGACTTTGAGGGCATCAATGCGCATTATGCGCATTGATGCCCTCAAAGTCAACAATTGCGATTTATGCGCATAGACCTGTGATTATGATAGCCCCAAAGGAAGAAGTCTAAAGGCGTTAAATTGCACAATCTCGGTGGCCAGTTCACGTCGCCACCGCGCGAGATAACCATGCCCTCAAATCGCTCGTGCAGAATGTCCATCGTGGCATGCGCTGTGCGGCACGTCCTATTGGAATCATATGTCGTCGGTATCCATATCATCCAGTTTAAGCCACAAGAAGTTGCTTATCATCGATCTGTAGCGCTCGCCGTTGACGGTTATGGCGATGCCAGTTTCTTTTTGGAAGAACTACGGACCGATAATTCCGACATACCAAAATTCGCACCAAGCAGTGACTTTCTCGGGATGCATTTGATGCTGGTGTATCTCGTGTGGATTTGTATCGTCCCAAACCCCACAATTTTGCTTGTTCACACATCCATTCATCCAAAAATGGACTTCGTCGCTGGATATGGTTTTTTTGACGAAATTTGTGTCAACTTCCAGAGAACTGCTCCAGAGCCTAATCAATGGACATGCCGCGTTGTCTATGGTATTTTCCTTGAGTTCCTGGGTCAGTTTGATTTTATACGGGTAAATACTCAAATCCCGACGCAAGATTTGCCTAGTTGAAGTCGCAGAAAGGCCAAGTTTCATCACATCACCTCTTGCTATTTTCCAGTTATCCCTAGACTAGACTGACTCTTTACTCAGCTGATACCGAATAAACATGACATCACCGCATAACGGCATCACATCACCTCTTGCTATTTTCCAGTTCTCCCTTGACTAGGCCGAGTCTTTACTCAGCTGATACTGAATGGACATGACATCACCGCACAACAGCATCACACAATCTCTTGCTATTTTTCCATCGATGCTGCCGATCATAAACCTAATCTTCCAGCTGTGCGGCTATAGAGCTGAAGAATATGTTCCCGACAGATAGTCAAATGTTTGTGATTCATTCTGATTTCCTCCAAAATATAAATACATACATACTTTTGTGTCACTTTCCTTTTGGAGTAGGCAGGAAGGGTAAAGCGCTAAACAACTTTATTGAAGCGTAATTTCTTCACATTCTCTATATCTCATACACCTCTCCTTTATTTTCATTTATCTAGGTCATTTTCTACCATAGGGATCACTTATACTTGTATTATAAATTTGTTTGGTCGATTCTAATGTCGAAACCGCCTTAACATGCTAAACACATAGATTCTTAGGTTATATTCATTCTCAATCATTCTAATGTCGGAACCGCCTTAACATGCTAAACACATAGATTCTTAGGTTATATTCATTCTCAATCATTCTAATGTCGGAACCGCCTTAACATGCTAAACACATAGATTCTTAGGTTATATTCATTCTCAATCATTCTAATGTCGGAACCGCCTTAACATGCTAAACACATAGATTCTTAGGTTATATTCATTCTCAATCATTCTAATGTCGGAACCGCCTTAACATGCTAAACACATAGATATTTAGGTTATATTCATTCTCAATCATTTCACTTTTTCTTCTATTACACATCGACACATAACATTTTTTCCTCAGTGTGTGAATTTCCCCTGACGCTTTTAAACACTCGATCAATAATTTTGTCAAAGGTTTCGAATTCAACTTTGTAGAATTTCATATTAGAATATTTAATAATAAATTAATATGCTTTTACATTAATCCCAACACCACATGTTTCTACCGCCTATCTCGGGATATCATCAGGCGGAAAGAAGCCTTTTATTTTTAAAATATACATATGATTAATTAAATAATTTAAATGCTATATAATATACTTGTAAAATAAATTTGAAATTACCGACAACATCTGATGAAATTTCAATATTCAAATTTGTATTAGCAGAAAAATGATCAGCATGGTATTCAACCCAAATATTTCTTCCCTGGGATAAAGATTCTGTTGGGATTCTATCCCGGCATATTCTCGATGAAATAGGGTGGAATAGATTCATGCCATTCGTTATTGTCAAATACTCTGCGTTGCAGGACTCGGTGCCGAAAACTGCTTTACCAACCGATATCTGAAATAATATATAGTACCATATTATATATAAATCCTTAGTAAAATTCATTCATTCGTAGCCTTTTGCCTGATCGGTTTAGATCCCGGTGCCTTTTATTTTTTAAAAAGGCTTTTAGTCTGCTAAACACTTGAACCTCTTTCTGGTTATTTGGAAGAGATTGCCAACATGTAAGAGTAAAAACACATCGGTATGGTAAACCTTAAAAACATCCGAGTTGGTGATTCAAATAAAAGAAGAGCATGGCCAGGAGACAACATTGTCTTAAACTTTATTGGAGCAGGCATGGAATTAGTGGTTTGTAATTGTATTGTATGTAATATCAATACTACCCCGCATAGGAAGAAGCGACATATCTTTCACATGTCTAGCGTATGCGGGTATTGTAAAAACTTTTTTTATCAGATTGAGACCATAGTCTTCATAGACTCCATAGTTTCTTATGTTTTTTAGGTATGTACCTAAAGGTGGTGGCAGGCAAGTACTCGTATTATACCGAACCCGAAACTCTCAGGTAGCAGGCAAGTACTGGCCACCGTGTGGCGCTGTCAGTCACCCGATTGGAATTCTATCATCAACTGTGCATCAACGAGTTATTAAATTTCGTGTGAAAAACGGATTTAACGGTCTGCGGACCGTTAAATCCGTTTTTCACACGTGAGTCGGTCGAGGATGACGAACGCAGTGGCAGTCGAAAACCGATGAAAACATCGATAAAATCAAAGAAATGTTGGCCGAAAACCGCAAATTGACCATCAGAGAGCTGGCAGAGGACTTGAGCATCGCTTATGGATCCGCTTAAGACATTTTGGTTAATGATTTGGGCCTCAGACGTGTCGCTGCAAAACTGGTGCCGAAAGACCTCAATTTCATGCAAAAAAGGACCACGTTCAAATCGCGAAATACATGATTTCCATGAGTTTTTGACCAAAAACAACACGAATGCTATCCAGCAGCCATTGAATTCACCTGGTCTGGCTCCCTGCGACTTTTTCCTGTTCAACCGACTTAAAAAACCGCTTCGCGGAACGCGTTACAGCACCCGAGAGGATGTCATGAAAAAATCGAAGACGGCTCTGATGGACATACCGAAAATTGAGTACCAGCGGTGTTTCGAGGATTGGATCAAGCGCTGGCGTAAGTGCGTTGCAGTCGATGGGGAGTACTTTGAAGGGGATCATGTCGATTTTGATGAATAAACTTGTATTTTTGATTTTATGAATAAAGTCCTAAAACTTTTTGATCAAGGTAGTATGTATGGTATGCTAATACGGTAGTCGGGGCTATTACGTATGGTGGGAATATATATGGTATGCTAATACGGTAGTCGGGGCTATTACGTCTATTTGATTCAGTTGAAGTAATTGTTTAGATTTTAAAAATGCATTTCCATTTATTTTATATTCATATTTTGTATCATAATTGATCATAGTTAAAAACACTATATTTCAATTCTTTTTTTTTTCAGAAAAAAAAACATTATTAAAAAAAGTTACAAACCTTTAGAATCTGACCATCAGGAGCGGAAATAGCCCAAACACAATCCAAGGATCCCGTATAATTGCTTGGAAGGTTCAATTTGGATAGACTATCTATATCATTGAAAACACCTCCACAGGGATGGACTTTATATTTCATGTTGAATTGCACTGGTTCTTCGACACTAGCCTGTAAAACCTAGGTACATAAACAATATTTCATTTAACATACTCGTAGATATTCGTGTCAAAATATCTAATAACATTTTTAAAAAGTAATTTCATTGTCTTAATTTCAATGTATCTTACACATTCAACCCACGTGTAGTATAGTATAGACCTTGACGCATTTAGAAGTTATTCAAGTAACATAAGTATGGACTTTTGTACAATTTTAGAGAATACCGAATGAAAAGGGATTAACATTACCTTCAATACTGTATTCCTGGAGGGTGTTGCAATAATAACTGGCTCAGAATCACTTCCACATATATGTCGTAGTGTCAATTTGTCTAGGAATAAAGAACTTATTTATTTCAAATTACAATTGAGAATACTCGTACAACATATAGTATATACTCGTATTATTATGACACCCGGACCAATTGAAGCATCGCACAAACATTCAATATTTTAACGATGAGGAGAGATCAATAAATTCGCAGAATGAAGACGAAAAAAAATTCTTTCTTTTCAAATATATTCACCATTAACTCAAATACATATTTCAGGTCTTTCAATAAGCTTATTTATAACCATAAAAATATGCTTTTGCCCTCAAAATAAGTCGACATTACTCTTTTAACTTTCTCATCGTCTAAATTTCTTCCCTCGAAGTTCTTCTTTCATATTTAGAAACAAATAATAGTCAGATAGAGCCAGGTCCAGGTCCAGGTATAGGCTGTAGGGAGGGTGATTTAATGTTTGGGAGCCACAGTTGTAAAGAGTAAAATTGTTTTTGTGCACGGGGCGCATTGTCATGCAAAAGCAGCACACCACCCCTTTTGTCCATTTTCCTCCCCTTTTCTCCTTTGCAGCATCTTTTAACTAAATCAGCAGACCAGAGCTGTACTCTCCAGTTATTGTGATGCCCTTATGAGTATCTTTGTAATCTATCAGCAGTATGTCTTCAACATCTCAAAAATTGTAGCCATATTTTTTCCAGCAGATTGTGACACTTTGAACTTCTTTAGGGGCTGTGTGCTCTTTTTATGCCACTGCATGAACTCCTACTTCGATTCAGGCTGAACCCAAGTTTTATCCACGGTAAAAGTTCGGCCCAAAATCTCATCTTTGTTGTTTCTGTACGGATCCAAAAACTGTCATGAAAATTGGAAGCGTTGTTGTTCTTGAAGTGGCGTGAGCATTCAGGGTTGCACTGACTCTTGACCCCCCAAGATGCTGATGAAGGATATTAAAAATAGTTGTTGGTGATACTCCAACCATTTTTGCAGGCCGTTGTTTGTTTAGGCGGGCGTCTTCGAGCACGAGCTTTTTTACTTTTTTGACGATGTTTGAAGAAGTGGCACTCAATTGTCCATCCTGGTCGGAGGTCGTCTTCAATTGATTCTCTCCATTGCTTAAAAAGACTATGCCACTTGAAAACTGCTATTTTTTTCTGAGCAACAGTCTCCGTAAACCGCAAACATCTATATTCCAAAATAATTCGAGGTGTTTACCCTTGTTTTGTGATGAAGTCAATGACGCGATACTCAATATTTTTCCATACTTGGGATGTTCTTAACATTATACCATACATACACACTCCCGACGATATCTTAAACAATACTGTCAACATTAGACTAAAACTTGGTGAATATCATATACTATTAATGAGGCGTATCACTATCACCCCCGCCTCTGCCCCGGCCCCCGCCACTTCCCTTAACCACTCCAATCCGCGAGTTTATTGACCTTTCCTCGGATATCTAATTTTCTGATCATCGAAAAGTATTCGAATTAAAGAAACAAGTCTAGAATCAAAATGTGAAAACCTATTTTAATGTTTAAACAAGAAAAAGATTTTTTGTTATAAGGCTTTATAGACTGCAGAAAAAAGCAAACAGAATAAATATATTTGTAACATTTGTACAATAATATAATAACATATTATGAATACAGTTCTCGGTACGTAAACAACAAAGGTTCAAAAGTAAAACTGATGTGTAATAAAATGTATCTTTTAATTTCATATCTCTTTGGAACCCGAAATATAATATTAGCATTAAATAAATATTGCTCACCAGAGAAAACTTTTGCTCCTGATAGTGTAAATCCGCAAGATAACTTTGGATTTTTAATTTTGCCCATACCGACATTAGTGAATGTCATTGCCAAAGTTTTTCCATTGAAATTTTCATCAGGATTTTCGGGTGTATATTGGTATTCGCAATAATACAACGAAATGTTTGTTGTCATTGATGATAAAGTTCCTTCATCTCCAGACAGGGAACCTTCACAAACTGAAATTATTAGATGATATTAGATAAATTGTACAATTTAAACAACAGGTTTTCCTCGAGGGTGTTCTAGCTCAGGATTAAATAATATTAGATAAATTGTACAATTTAAACTACAGGCTTTCCTCGAGGGTGTTTTAACTCAGGATTAGATAATATTAGATAAATTGTACAATTTAAACAACAGGCTTTCTTCGAGGGTGTTTTAACTCAGGATTAGATAATATTAGATAAATTGTATAATTTAAACAACAGGCTTTCCTCGAGGGTGTTTTAACTCAGGATTAGATAATATTTGATAAATTGTACAATTTAAACAACAGGCTTTCCTCGAGGGTGTTTTAACTCAGGATAAGATAATATTAGATAAATTGTACAATTTAAACAACAGGCTTTCCTCGAGGGTGTTTTAACTCAGGATTAGATAATATTAGATAAATTGTACAATTTAAACAACAGGTTTTCCTCGAGGGTGTTCTAGCTCAGGATTAAATAATATTAGATAAATTATACAATTTAAACTACAGGCTTTCCTCGAGGGGGTTTTAACTCAGGATTAGATAATATTAGATAAATTGTACAATTTAAACAACAGGCTTTCTTCGAAGGTGTTTTAACTCAGGATTAGATAATATTAGATAAATTGTACAATTTAAACAACAGGTTTTCCTCGAGGGTGTTCTAGCTCAGGATTAAATAATATTAGATAAATTGTACAATTTAAACTACAGGCTTTCCTCGAGGGGGTTTTAACTCAGGATTAGATAATATTAGATAAATTGTACAATTTAAACAACAGACTTTCTTCGAAGGTGTTTTAACTCAGGATTAGATAATATTAGATAAATTGTACAATTTAAACAACAGGCTTTCCTCGAAAGTGTTTTAACTCAGGATTAGATAATATTTGATAAATTGTACAATTTAAACAACAGGCTTTCCTCGAGGGTGTTTTAACTCAGGATTAGATAATATTAGATAAATTGTACAATTTAAACAACAGGCTTTCTTCGAGGGTGTTTTAACTCAGGATTAGATAATATTAGATAAATTGTACAATTTAAACAACAGGCTTTCCTCGAGGGTGTTTTAACTCAGGATTAGATAATATTAGATAAATTGTACAATTTAAACAACAGGCTTTCCTCGAGGGTGTTTTAACTCAGGATTAGATAATATTAGATAAATTGTACAATTTAAACAACAGGTTTTCCTCGAGGGTGTTCTAGCTCAGGATTAAATAATATTAGATAAATTGTACAATTTAAACTACAGGCTTTCCTCGAGGGTGTTTTAACTCAGGATTAGATAATATTAGATAAATTGTACAATTTAAACAACAGGCTTTCTTCGAGGGTGCTTTAACTCAGGATTAGATAATATTAGATAAATTGTACAATTTAAACAACAGGCTTTCCTCGAGGGTGTTTTAACTCAGGATTAGATAATATTTGATAAATTGTACAATTTAAACAACAGGCTTTCCTCGAGGGTGTTTTAACTCAGGATTAGATAATATTAGATAAATTGTACAATTTAAACAACAGGCTTTCCTCGAGGGTGTTTTAACTCAGGATTAGATAATATTAGATAAATTGTACAATTTAAACAACAGGCTTTCCTCGAGGGTGTTTTAACTCAGGATTAGATAATATTTGATAAATTGTACAATTTAAATAACAGGCTTTCCTCGAGGGTGTTCTAGCTCAGGATTAAATAATATTAGATAAATTGTACAATTTAAACAACAGAGTTTCCTCGTGAGTGCTCTAGCTCAGGATTAGATATTATTAGATAAATTGTACAATTTAAACAACAGGCTTTCCTCGAGGGTGTTTTAACTCAGGATTAGATAATATTTGATAAATTGTACAATTTAAACAACAGGCTTTCCTCAAGGGTGTTCTAGCTCAGGATTAAATAATATTAGATAAATTGTACAATTTAAACAACAGAGTTTCCTCGTGAGTGCTCTAGCTCAGGATTAGATATTATTAGATAAATTGTACAATTTAAACAACAGGCTTTCCTCGAGGGTGTTTTAACTCAGGATTAGATAATATTAGATAAATTGTACAATTTAAACAACAGGCTTTCCTCGAGGGTGTTTTAACTCAGGATTAGATAATATTAGATAAATTGTACAATTTAAACAACAGGCTTTCCTCGAGGGTGTTTTAACTCAGGATTAGATAAATTGTACAATTTAAACAACAGGCTTTCCTCGAGGGTGTTTTAACTCAGGATTAGATAATATTAGATAAATTGTACAATTTAAACAACAGAGTTTCCTCGTGAGTGCTCTAGCTCAGGATTAGATATTATTAGATAAATTGTACAATTTAAACAACAGGCTTTCCTCGAGGGTGTTTTAACTCAGGATTAGATAATATTTGATAAATTGTACAATTTAAACAACAGGCTTTCCTCGAGGGTGTTCTAGCTCAGGATTAAATAATATTAGATAAATTGTACAATTTAAACAACAGAGTTTCCTCGTGAGTGCTCTAGCTCAGGATTAGATATTATTAGATAAATTGTACAATTTAAACAACAGGCTTTCCTCGAGGGTGTTCTAGCTCAGGATTAAATAATATTAGATAAATTGTACAATTTAAACAACAGGCTTTCCTCGAGGGTGTTTTAACTCAGGATTAGATAATATTAGATAAATTGTACAATTTAAACAACAGGCTTTCCTCGAGGGTGTTCTAGCTCAGGATTAAATAATATTAGATAAATTGTACAATTTAAACAACAGAGTTTCCTCGTGAGTGCTCTAGCTCAGGATTAGATAATGTTAGATAAATTGTACAATACAATTTAAACAACAGGCTTTCCTCGAGGGTGTTTTAACTCAGGATTAGATAATATTTGATAAATTGTACAATTTAAATAACAGGCTTTCCTCGAGGGTGTTCTAGCTCAGGATTAAATAATATTAGATAAATTGTACAATTTAAACAACAGAGTTTCCTCGTGAGTGCTCTAGCTCAGGATTAGATATTATTAGATAAATTGTACAATTTAAACAACAGGCTTTCCTCGAGGGTGTTTTAACTCAGGATTAGATAATATTTGATAAATTGTACAATTTAAACAACAGGCTTTCCTCGAGGGTGTTCTAGCTCAGGATTAAATAATATAAGATAAATTGTACAATTTAAACAACAGGCTTTCCTCGAGGGTGTTTTAACTCAGGATTAGATAAATTGTACAATTTAAACAACAGGCTTTCCTCGAGGGTGTTTTAACTCAGGATTAGATAATATTAGATAAATTGTACAATTTAAACAACAGGCTTTCCTCGAGGGTGTTTTAACTCAGGATTAGATAAATTGTACAATTTAAACAACAGGCTTTCCTCGAGGGTGTTTTAACTCAGGATTAGATAATATTAGATAAATTGTACAATTTAAACAACAGAGTTTCCTCGTGAGTGCTCTAGCTCAGGATAAGATATTATTAGATAAATTGTACAATTTAAACAACAGGCTTTCCTCGAGGGTGTTTTAACTCAGGATTAGATAATATTTGATAAATTGTACAATTTAAACAACAGGCTTTCTTCGAGGGTGTTTTAACTCAGGATTAGATAATTTTAGATAAATTGTACAATTTAAACAACAGGCTTTCCTCGAGGGTGTTTTAACTCAGGATTAGATAATATTTGATAAATTGTACAATTTAAACAACAGGCTTTCCTCGAGGGTGTTTTAACTCAGGATTAGATAATATTAGATAAATTGTACAATTTAAACAACAGGCTTTCTTCGAGGGTGCTTTAACTCAGGATTAGATAATATTAGATAAATTGTACAATTTAAACAACAGGCTTTCCTCGAGGGTGTTTTAACTCAGGATTAGATAATATTTGATAAATTGTACAATTTAAACAACAGGCTTTCCTCGAGGGTGTTTTAACTCAGGATAAGATAATATTAGATAAATTGTACAATTTAAACAACAGGCTTTCCTCGAGGGTGTTTTAACTCAGGATTAGATAATATTAGATAAATTGTACAATTTAAACAACAGAGTTTCCTCGTGAGTGCTCTAGCTCAGGATAAGATATTATTAGATAAATTGTACAATTTAAACAACAGGCTTTCCTCGAGGGTGTTTTAACTCAGGATTAGATAATATTTGATAAATTGTACAATTTAAACAACAGGCTTTCCTCGAGGGTGTTCTAGCTCAGGATTAAATAATATTAGATAAATTGTACAATTTAAACAACAGAGTTTCCTCGTGAGTGCTCTAGCTCTGGATAAGATATTATTAGATAAATTGTACAATTTAAACAACAGGCTTTCCTCGAGGGTGTTCTAGCTCAGGATTAAATAATATTAGATAAATTGTACAATTTAAACAACAGGCTTTCCTCGAGGGTGTTTTAACTCAGGATTAGATAATATTAGATAAATTGTACAATTTAAACAACAGGCTTTCCTCGAGGGTGTTCTAGCTCAGGATTAAATAATATTAGATAAATTGTACAATTTAAACAACAGAGTTTCCTCGTGAGTGCTCTAGCTCAGGATTAGAGAATGTTAGATAAATTGTACAATACAATTTAAACAACAGGCTTTCCTCGAGGGTGTTTTAACTCAGGATTAGATAATATTTGATAAATTGTACAATTTAAATAACAGGCTTTCCTCGAGGGTGTTCTAGCTCAGGATTAAATAATATTAGATAAATTGTACAATTTAAACAACAGAGTTTCCTCGTGAGTGCTCTAGCTCAGGATTAGATATTATTAGATAAATTGTACAATTTAAACAACAGGCTTTCCTCGAGGGTGTTTTAACTCAGGATTAGATAATATTTGATAAATTGTACAATTTAAACAACAGGCTTTCCTCGAGGGTGTTCTAGCTCAGGATTAAATAATATAAGATAAATTGTACAATTTAAACAACAGGCTTTCCTCGAGGGTGTTTTAACTCAGGATTAGATAAATTGTACAATTTAAACAACAGGCTTTCCTCGAGGGTGTTTTAACTCAGGATTAGATAATATTAGATAAATTGTACAATTTAAACAACAGGCTTTCCTCGAGGGTGTTTTAACTCAGGATTAGATAAATTGTACAATTTAAACAACAGGCTTTCCTCGAGGGTGTTTCAACTCAGGATTAGATAATATTAGATAAATTGTACAATTTAAACAACAGAGTTTCCTCGTGAGTGCTCTAGCTCAGGATAAGATATTATTAGATAAATTGTACAATTTAAACAACAGGCTTTCCTCGAGGGTGTTTTAACTCAGGATTAGATATTATTTGATAAATTGTACAATTTAAACAACAGGCTTTCCTCGAGGGTGTTTTAACTCAGGATTAGATAATATTTGATAAATTGTACAATTTAAACAACAGAGTTTCCTCGTGAGTGCTCTAGCTCAGGATAAGATATTATTAGATAAATTGTACAATTTAAACAACAGGCTTTCCTCGAGGGTGTTTTAACTCAGGATTAGATAATATTTGATAAATTGTACAATTTAAACAACAGGCTTTCCTCGAGGGTGTTTTAACTCAGGATTAGATAATATTAGATAAATTGTACAATTTAAACAACAGGCTTTCCTCGAGGGTGTTTTAACTCAGGATTAGATAATATTTGATAAATTGTACAATTTAAACAACAGGCTTTCCTCGAGGGTGTTTTAACTCAGGATTAGATAATATTAGATAAATTGTACAATTTAAACAACAGGCTTTCCTCGAGGGTGTTTTAACTCAGGATTAGATAATATTAGATAAATTGTACAATTTAAACAACAGGCTTTCCTCGAGGGTGTTTTAACTCAGGATTAGATTATATTTGATAAATTGTACAATTTAAATAACAGGCTTTCCTCGAGGGTGTTCTAGCTCAGGATTAAATAATATTAGATAAATTGTACAATTTAAACAACAGAGTTTCCTCGTGAGTGCTCTAGCTCAGGATTAGATATTATTAGATAAATTGTACAATTTAAACAACAGGCTTTCCTCGAGGGTGTTTTAACTCAGGATTAGATAATATTTGATAAATTGTACAATTTAAACAACAGGCTTTCCTCGAGGGTGTTTTAACTCAGGATTAGATAATATTTGATAAATTGTACAATTTAAACAACAGGCTTTCCTCGAGGGTGTTTTAACTCAGGATTAGATAATATTAGATAAATTGTACAATTTAAACAACAGGCTTTCCTCAAGGGTGTTCTAGCTCAGGATTAAATAATATTAGATAAATTGTACAATTTAAACAACAGAGTTTCCTCGTGAGTGCTCTAGCTCAGGATTAGATATTATTAGATAAATTGTACAATTTAAACAACAGGCTTTCCTCGAGGGTGTTTTAACTCAGGATTAGATAATATTTGATAAATTGTACAATTTAAACAACAGGCTTTCCTCGAGGGTGTTCTAGCTCAGGATTAAATAATATAAGATAAATTGTACAATTTAAACAACAGGCTTTCCTCGAGGGTGTTTTAACTCAGGATTAGATAATATTAGATAAATTGTACAATTTAAACAACAGGCTTTCTTCGAGGGTGTTTTAACTCAGGATTAGATAATATTAGATAAATTGTACAATTTCAACAACAGGCTTTCTTCGAGGGTGTTTTAACTCAGGATTAGATAATATTTGATAAATTGTACAATTTAAACAACAGACTTTCCTCGAGGGTGTATTAACTCAGGATTAGATAATATAAGATAAATTGTACAATTTAAACAACAGGCTTTCCTCGAGGGTGTTTTAACTCAGGATTAGATAATATTTGATAAATTGTACAATTTAAACA
Source organism: Odontocerum albicorne (assembly GCA_949825065.1). Taxonomy (NCBI): domain Eukaryota; kingdom Metazoa; phylum Arthropoda; class Insecta; order Trichoptera; family Odontoceridae; genus Odontocerum; species Odontocerum albicorne. Next base: position 262,364 of record OX463859.1, read on the forward strand.
ACAGGCTTTCCTCGAGGGTGTTTTAACTCAGGATTAGATAATATTAGAAGAATTGTACAATTTAAACAACAGGCTTTCCTCGAGGGTGTTTTAACTCAGGATTAGATAATATTAGATAAATTGTACAATTTAAACAACAGGCTTTCCTCGAGGGTGTTCTAGCTCAGGATTAAATAATATTAGATAAATTGTACAATTTAAACAACAGGCTTTCCTCGAGGGTGTTCTAGCTCAGGATTAAATAATATTAGATAAATTGTACAATTCAAACAACAGAGTTTCCTCGTGAGTGCTCTAGCTCAGGATTAGATATTATTAGATAAATTGTACAATTTAAACAACAGGCTTTCCTCGAGGGTGTTTTAACTCAGGATTGAATAATATTTGATAAATTGTACAATTTAAACAACAGGCTTTCTTCGAGGGTGTTTTAACTCAGGATTAGATAATATTAGATAAATTGTACAATTTAAACAACAGGCTTCCCTCGAGGGTGTTTTAACTCAGGATTAGATAATATTAGATAAATTGTACAATTTAAACAACAGGCTTTCCTCGAGGGTGTTTTAACTCAGGATTAGATAATATTTGATAAATTGTACAATTTAAACAACATGCTTTCCTCGAGGGTGTTTTATACTCAGGATTAGATAATATTAGATAAATTGTACAATTTAAACAACAGGCTTTCCTCGAGGGTGTTTTAACTCAGGATTAGATAATATTTGATAATTGTACAATTTAAACAACAGGCTTTCCTCGAGGGTGTTTTAACTCAGGATTAGATTATATTTGATAAATTGTACAATTTAAATAACAGGCTTTCCTCGAGGGTGTTCTAGCTCAGGATTAAATAATATTAGATAAATTGTACAATTTAAACAACAGGCTTTCCTCGAGGGTGTTTTAACTCAGGATTAGATAATATTAGATAAATTGTACAATTTAAACAACAGGCTTTCCTCGAGGGTGTTTTAACTCAGGATTAGATAATATTAGATAAATTGTACAATTTCAACAACAGGCTTTCCTCGAGGGTGTTTTAACTCAGGATTAGATAATATTTGATAAATTGTACAATTTAAACAACAGGCTTTCCTCGAGGGTGTTTTAACTCAGGATTAGATAATATTAGATAAATTGTACAATTTAAACAACAGGTTTTCCTCGAGAGTGCTCTAGCTCAGGATTAAATAATATTAGATAAATTGTACAATTTAAACTACAGGCTTTCCTCGAGGGTGTTTTAACTCAGGATTAGATAATATTAGATAAATTGTACAATTTTAAACAACAGGCTTTCCTCGAGGGTGTTTTAACTCAGGATTAGATAATATTAGATAAATTGTACAATTTAAACAACAGGCTTTCCTCGAGGGTGTTCTAGCTCAGGATTAAATAATATTAGATAAATTGTACAATTTAAACAACAGGCTTTCCTCGAGGGTGTTCTAGCTCAGGATTAAATAATATTAGATAAATTGTACAATTTAAACTACAGGCTTTCCTCGAGGGTGTTTTAACTCAGGATTAGATAATATTAGATAAATTGTACAATTTAAACAACAGGTTTTTCCTCGAGGGTGCTCTAGCTCAGGATTAAATAATATTAGATAAATTGTACAATTTAAACAACAGGCTTTCCTCGAGGGTGTTTTAACTCAGGATTAGATAATATTAGAAGAATTGTACAATTTAAACAACAGGCTTTCCTCGAGGGTGTTTTGACTCAGGATTAGATAATATTAGATAAATTGTACAATTTAAACAACAGGCTTTCCTCAAGGGTGTTCTAGCTCAGGATTAAAAAATATTAGATAAATTGTACAATTTAAACAACAGAGTTTCCTCGTGAGTGCTCTAGCTCAGGATTAGATATTATTATATAAATTGTACAATTTAAACAACAGGCTTTCCTCGAGGGTGTTTTAACTCAGGATTAGATAATATTAGATAAATTGTACAATTTAAACAACAGGCTTTCCTCGAGGGTGTTTTAACTCAGGATTAGATAATATTTGATAAATTGTACAATTTAAACAACAGGCTTTCCTCGAGGGTGTTTTAACTCAGGATTAGATAATATTAGAAGAATTGTACAATTTAAACAACAGGCTTTCCTCGAGGGTGTTTTAACTCAGGATTAGATAATATTAGATAAATTGTACAATTTAAACAACAGGCTTTCCTCGAGGGTGTTCTAGCTCAGGATTAAATAATATTAGATAAATTGTACAATTTAAACAACAGGCTTTCCTCGAGGGTGTTCTAGCTCAGGATTAAATAATATTAGATAAATTGTACAATTCAAACAACAGAGTTTCCTCGTGAGTGCTCTAGCTCAGGATTAGATATTATTAGATAAATTGTACAATTTAAACAACAGGCTTTCCTCGAGGGTGTTTTAACCCAGGATTGAATAATATTTGATAAATTGTACAATTTAAACAACAGGCTTTCTTCGAGGGTGTTTTAACTCAGGATTAGATAATATTAGATAAATTGTACAATTTAAACAACAGGCTTCCCTCGAGGGTGTTTTAACTCAGGATTAGATAATATTAGATAAATTGTACAATTTAAACAACAGGCTTTCCTCGAGGGTGTTTTAACTCAGGATTAGATAATATTTGATAAATTTTACAATTTAAACAACATGCTTTCCTCGAGGTTGTTTTAACTCAGGATTAGATAATATTAGATAAATTGTACAATTTAAACAACAGGCATTCCTCGAGGGTGTTTTAACTCAGGATTAGATAATATTTGATAATTTGTACAATTTAAACAACAGGCTTTCCTCGAGGGTGTTTTAACTCAGGATTAGATAATATTTGATAAATTGTACAATTTAAATAACAGGCTTTCCTCGAGGGTGTTCTAGCTCAGGATTAAATAATATTAGATAAATTGTACAATTTAAACAACAGGCTTTCCTCGAGGGTGTTTGAACTCAGGATTAGATAATATTAGATAAATTGTACAATTTAAACAACAGGCTTTCTTCGAGGGTGTTTTAACTCAGGATTAGATAATATTAGATAAATTGTACAATTTCAACAACAGGCTTTCTTCGAGGGTGTTTTAACTCAGGATTAGATAATATTTGATAAATTGTACAATTTAAACAACAGACTTTCCTCGAGGGTGTATTAACTCAGGATTAGATAATATTAGATAAATTGTACAATTTAAACAACAGGCTTTCCTCGAGGGTGTTTTAACTCAGGATTAGATAATATTAGATAAATTGTACAATTTAAACAACAGGTTTTCCTCGAGGGTGCTCTAGCTCAGGATTAAATAATATTAGATAAATTGTACAATTTAAACTACAGGCTTTCCTCGAGGGTGTTTTAACTCAGGATTAGATAATATTAGATAAATTGTACAATTTAAACAACAGGCTTTCTTCGAGGGTGTTTTAACTCAGGATGAGATAATATTAGATAAATTGTACAATTTAAACAACAGGCTTTCCTCGAGGGTGTCTTAACTCAGGATTAGATAATATTTGATAAATTGTACAATTTAAACAACAGGCTTTCCTCGAGGGTGTTTTAACTCAGGATTAGATAATATTAGATAAATTGTACAATTTAAACAACAGGCTTTCCTCGAGGGTGTTTTAACTCAGGATTAGATAAATTGTACAATTTAAACAACAGGCTTTCCTCGAGGGTGTTTTAACTCAGGATTAGATAATATTAGATAAATTGTACAATTTAAACAACAGAGTTTCCTCGTGAGTGCTCTAGCTCAGGATAAGATATTATTAGATAAATTGTACAATTTAAACAACAGGCTTTCCTCGAGGGTGTTTTAACTCAGGATTAGATAATATTTGATAAATTGTACAATTTAAACAACAGGCTTTCTTCGAGGGTGTTTTAACTCAGGATTAGATAATTTTAGATAAATTGTACAATTTAAACAACAGGCTTTCCTCGAGGGTGTTTTAACTCAGGATTAGATAATATTTGATAAATTGTACAATTTAAACAACAGGCTTTCCTCGAGGGTGTTTTAACTCAGGATTAGATAATATTAGATAAATTGTACAATTTAAACAACAGGCTTTCTTCGAGGGTGCTTTAACTCAGGATTAGATAATATTAGATAAATTGTACAATTTAAACAACAGGCTTTCCTCGAGGGTGTTTTAACTCAGGATTAGATAATATTTGATAAATTGTACAATTTAAACAACAGGCTTTCCTCGAGGGTGTTTTAACTCAGGATAAGATAATATTAGATAAATTGTACAATTTAAACAACAGGCTTTCCTCGAGGGTGTTTTAACTCAGGATTAGATAATATTAGATAAATTGTACAATTTAAACAACAGAGTTTCCTCGTGAGTGCTCTAGCTCAGGATTAGATAATATTAGATAAATTGTACAATTTAAACAACAGGCTTTCCTCGAGGGTGTTCTAGCTCAGGATTAAATAATATTAGATAAATTGTACAATTTAAACAACAGGCTTTCCTCGAGGGTGTTTTAACTCAGGATTAGATAATATTAGATAAATTGTACAATTTAAACAACAGGCTTTCCTCGAGGGTGTTCTAGCTCAGGATTAAATAATATTAGATAAATTGTACAATTTAAACAACAGAGTTTCCTCGTGAGTGCTCTAGCTCAGGATTAGAGAATGTTAGATAAATTGTACAATACAATTTAAACAACAGGCTTTCCTCGAGGGTGTTTTAACTCAGGATTAGATAATATTTGATAAATTGTACAATTTAAATAACAGGCTTTCCTCGAGGGTGTTCTAGCTCAGGATTAAATAATATTAGATAAATTGTACAATTTAAACAACAGAGTTTCCTCGTGAGTGCTCTAGCTCAGGATTAGATATTATTAGATAAATTGTACAATTTAAACAACAGGCTTTCCTCGAGGGTGTTTTAACTCAGGATTAGATAATATTTGATAAATTGTACAATTTAAACAACAGGCTTTCCTCGAGGGTGTTCTAGCTCAGGATTAAATAATATAAGATAAATTGTACAATTTAAACAACAGGCTTTCCTCGAGGGTGTTTTAACTCAGGATTAGATAAATTGTACAATTTAAACAACAGGCTTTCCTCGAGGGTGTTTTAACTCAGGATTAGATAATATTAGATAAATTGTACAATTTAAACAACAGGCTTTCCTCGAGGGTGTTTTAACTCAGGATTAGATAAATTGTACAATTTAAACAACAGGCTTTCCTCGAGGGTGTTTTAACTCAGGATTAGATAATATTAGATAAATTGTACAATTTAAACAACAGAGTTTCCTCGTGAGTGCTCTAGCTCAGGATAAGATATTATTAGATAAATTGTACAATTTAAACAACAGGCTTTCCTCGAGGGTGTTTTAACTCAGGATTAGATAATATTTGATAAATTGTACAATTTAAACAACAGGCTTTCCTCGAGGGTGTTCTAGCTCAGGATTAAATAATATTAGATAAATTGTACAATTTAAACAACAGAGTTTCCTCGTGAGTGCTCTAGCTCAGGATTATATATTATTAGATAAATTGTACAATTTAAACAACAGGCTTTCCTCGAGGGTGTTCTAGCTCAGGATTAAATAATATTAGATAAATTGTACAATTTAAACAACAGGCTTTCCTCGAGGGTGTTTTAACTCAGGATTAGATAATATTAGATAAATTGTACAATTTAAACAACAGGCTTTCCTCGAGGGTGTTCTAGCTCAGGATTAAATAATATTAGATAAATTGTACAATTTAAACAACAGAGTTTCCTCGTGAGTGCTCTAGCTCAGGATTAGATAATGTTAGATAAATTGTACAATACAATTTAAACAACAGGCTTTCCTCGAGGGTGTTTTAACTCAGGATTAGATAATATTTGATAAATTGTACAATTTAAATAACAGGCTTTCCTCGAGGGTGTTTTAACTCAGGATTAGATAATATTAGATAAATTGTACAATTTAAACAACAGGCTTTCCTCGAGGGTGTTCTAGCTCAGGATTAAATAATATTAGATAAATTGTACAATTTAAACAACAGAGTTTCCTCGTGAGTGCTCTAGCTCAGGATTAGATAATGTTAGATAAATTGTACAATACAATTTAAACAACAGGCTTTCCTCGAGGGTGTTTTAACTCAGGATTAGATAATATTTGATAAATTGTACAATTTAAATAACAGGCTTTCCTCGAGGGTGTTCTAGCTCAGGATTAAATAATATTAGATAAATTGTACAATTTAAACAACAGAGTTTCCTCGTGAGTGCTCTAGCTCAGGATTAGATATTATTAGATAAATTGTACAATTTAAACAACAGGCTTTCCTCGAGGGTGTTTTAACTCAGGATTAGATAATATTTGATAAATTGTACAATTTAAACAACAGGCTTTCCTCGAGGGTGTTCTAGCTCAGGATTAAATAATATAAGATAAATTGTACAATTTAAACAACAGGCTTTCCTCGAGGGTGTTTTAACTCAGGATTAGATAAATTGTACAATTTAAACCACAGGCTTTCCTTGAGGGTGTTTTAACTCAGGATTAGATAATATTAGATAAATTGTACAATTTAAACAACAGGCTTTCCTCGAGGGTGTTTTAACTCAGGATTAGATAATATTAGATAAATTGTACAATTTAAACAACAGGCTTTCCTCGAGGGTGTTTTAACTCAGGATTAGATAATATTTGATAAATTGTACAATTTAAACAACAGGCTTTCCTCGAGGGTGTTCTAGCTCAGGATTTAATAATATTAGATAAATTGTACAATTTAAACAACAGAGTTTCCTCGTGAGTGCTCTAGCTCAGGATTAGATATTATTAGATTAATTGTACAATTTAAACAACAGGCTTTCCTCGAGGGATTTTTAACTCAGGATTAGATAAAATTTGATAAATTGTACAATTTAAACAACAGGCTTTCCTCGAGGGTGTTCTAGCTCAGGATTAAATAATATTAGATAAATTGTACAATTTAAACAACAGAGTTTCCTCGTGAGTGCTCTAGCTCAGGATTAGATATTATTAGATAAATTGTACAATTTAAACAACAGGCTTTCCTCGAGGGTGTTTTAACTCAGGATTAGATAATATTTGATAAATTGTACAATTTAAACAACAGGCTTTCCTCGAGGGTGTTTTAACTCAGGATTAGATAATGTTAGATAAATTGTACAATACAATTTAAACAACAGGCTTTCCTCGAGGGTGTTTTAACTCAGGATTAGATAATATTTGATAAATTGTACAATTTAAACAACAGAGTTTCCTCGTGAGTGCTCTAGCTCAGGATTAGATAATATTAGATAAATTGTACAATTTAAACAACAGGTTTTCCTCGAGGGTGCTCTAGCTCAGGATTAAATAATATTTGATAAATTGTACAATTTAAACAACAGGCTTTCCTCGAGGATGTTCTAGCTCAGGATTAAATAATATTAGATAAATTGTACAATTTAAACAACAGGCTTTCCTCGTTTACATTTCCGCATCTGCTGATGTTTAATAAACACTATCATTATTCTCTTTGCCTACCCCTATAGGTTCATTCATACTTTCAGTTTATGGGAGGACTGCTTCATTGGTTCAACTCCAATTGATGTGCGAATAGTGGCTGGACACATTGACTAAATATTTCAGCCTTAATGACTTATTGATAATAGTGGGCAAGTATGAGTGGAACTTTGTTCCGCCTGAAAAATGGTCAGTACAAGTGAATCGAGCATAGCCACAATGTAACGCAACGCGAGGTACTTATAGTACCTATAGATAACAATGTAACGCGAGGTACCTATAGATAACAATGTAACGTGAGGCACCTATAGGACCTATAGATAACAATGTAACGCGAGGCATCTATAGTACCTATAGATAACAATGTAACGCGAGGCACCTATAGTACCTATAGATAACAATGTAACGCGAGGCACCCATAGTACCTAGAGATAACAATGTAACGCGAGGCACCTATATTACCTATAGACAACAATGTAACGCGAGGCACCTATAGTACCTATAGATAACAATGTAACGCGAGGCACCCATAGTTCCTATAGATAACAATGTAACGCGAGGCACCTATAGTACCTATAGACAACAATGTAACGCGAGGCACCTATAGTAAATATAGATAACAATGTAACGCGAGGCACCCATAGTACCTAAAGATAACAATGTAACGCGAGGCACCTATAGTACCTATAGACAACAATGTAACGTGAGGCACCTATAGTACCTATAGATAACAATGTAACGCGAGGCACATATAGTACCTATAGATAACAATGTAACGCGAGGTACCTATAGAAAACAATGTATAGTAACGCGAGGCACCCATAGTACCTATAGATAACAATGTAACGCGAGGCACCTATAGTACCTATAGATAACAATATAACGCGAGGCACCCATAGTACCTATAGATAACAATGTAACGCGAGGCACCTATAGTACCTATAGATAACAATGTAACGCGAGGCACATATAGTACCTATAGATAACAATGTAACGCGAGGTACCTATAGAAAACAATGTATAGTAACGCGAGGCACCCATAGTACCTATAGATAACAATGTAACGCGAGGCACCTATAGTACCTATAGATAACAATATAACGCGAGGCACCCATAGTACCTATAGATAACAATGTAACGCGAGGCACCCATAGTACTTATAGATAAACTGTTTAAAATCCATCTCTATTTATATGATACATAGTTAGTTTTGAAGAGTCCTGTGTTTGAATATGGTAGCCTACTGATGTTAATAACAGCGCAGCTTTCAAGAAGTTTGGAAAGAAATACTCATTTCAATTATCATGAATAACATAAATGGTAAATTAAATTCTCTTAATTAATTCAATAGCAAAGTCCTAGGAGTACAAATGCTAATATAACTTTTTATTATTATTGGAGCTTTTGCTGGAATAAGTAAAGAAAAATATGAATTATAATATTTACTTGTCGGCTCATCTGATGTATATCTCGCCCTGAATCGTCCGTCATTTCCATAAGTTAGTATCCAGTAGTCGATTCTCATTGTATTGCTCGACGATTCCACAATATCATTTGCATCATATACTGTCATAGATTTGATAGGAGAATAGTATTTCAAACCATTGCTGAACTGAAAGAGATAAAGTTAAAAAAAAAACTGTTAAAAACCTGAAAGGATTTTTTTTTCTGGTTTTCTTTATAAAAAATTGATATATAATTTCCTTTCCATTTAAAACATGATTTTTCAATGACTAAACTCAAATCTGAGTACTTTAATCAAGTCGTTACCGTTGCTGGACCTCGTAGTCGAGGATTCCATCGCTGCGGGCTAGACTGCACTTTCAGTTGCGATGTTCAATAATACTTCCTGAAACATAATTCTTAATCTAGTCGTCACCGTTGCTGGGCCTCGTAGTCGAGGATTCCATCGCTGCGGGCTAGACTGCACTTTCAGTTGCGATGTTCAATAATACTTCCTGAAACATGATTCTTATTTTTATGTGTTGTGAATGTGCATAGTTTTAAAGAATCCGTTTGAGTAGGATTCAATATTTTCAGAGAATAAATAATCATTAAATATTTAGGGGAATGTTAGAGCTGGTTTCTTTTCGTTATATAAAGGGAATGTTAGAAGTTAAAAAGTAATAAATAAAATAAATGAGGTAAAAATTAGAGCATTGCTTATTTATTTATTTAACACTTTTATTGCAATACAATCTGGCGGGTTTATTTCCCGGTAGTAATCTCTTCCAACCAACCAGACAAAAGTAAATGAAGCAAGTTACGTGGTCGCATAAATCATTCAAATGACTATCCATCGCCACGAAATCCATAAACATATACGCGAGAACATGCCCACGAATCCCACAAAGACGGACAATCACCCGAACATTATTTTTCATATAAAGTGAGATATCATCAATCAAAAGGAAAGGAAAGGATGGTGGAGAGGAAAGGAAAAGAAAAATCAGGAATGAAACACGTTATTTTACTGACTAGAAATTAAGAGTTTTTTCAGTCGCTTCTTAAAGCATGCCAAGGACGGAGCGAGTCTTATATTGGTTTGTAACTGATTCCAGAGTCTCACTGCATGGACAGTAAAGGACGACGTAAAGAAAGTGGAGCGGTGAACTGGAAAGGCCAATAAACAATCTCTGTTTGAGCGTAGCGCTGAAAATTTTCGAAAGACGCTGAAAATTTTCGGCGAGATAAAAGGGTGCGGCGGGACAGTTCAGGATATTATAAAATAGAGACAGAATGTGAATTTGGCGCCTATTTCTAACATTCAACCAGTTCAATGCCTTCTGGTATGAAGTTATATGATCGTACTTTCGTAGGTTGAAAATAAATCTTAGATACACATTTTGAAGACGCTGTAATTTGTCCAGCTGTTCCTCTGTAACATCCAAGTAACATACGCCCACATAGTCCAGAATCAGCAAGAGCAGAGATTGTACGAGTAAAATTTTGGTTTTAGCTGGAAGGAATCTTTGCAACACTTTAAGGGAATGAAGGCTGAAAAAAATCCTTCGGCTTACCTCATTTATTTGATCTCGCCATGAGAGAGTGTTATCTATTAGCACTCCTAGGTTAATAACAGTTTTATGTAATGGTATGATAGAGCCATCAAGTAATATTGGAGGAAGTAAGTCAGTGTTGAATATACCAAGAAGCTGAGGTCCGCCAATGAGGATCGCTTGAGACTTCTTAGGATTTATGAGTAATCCATGCTCCCCAGTCCACTCCGAGATCGATTAAAGGTCCGCATTTCAATTGTTCAAAGCCGCGTGAAAGAAATTTGGATTAAATTGAATATATATCTGCAGGTCATCCGCATACAGATGATAAGAACATTTAGTATGTTACTTGTATGTTACTCTACTCGTAAATCAAATAATAATGGCATTGCTTAGTATGTTAGTTGTATGTTACTCTGCTCGTAAATCAAATAATTAGAGCAATACTTAGTATGTTTCTTGTATGTTACTCTGCTCGTCAATCAAATAATTAGAGCATTGCTTAGTATGTTACTTGTATGTTACTCTGCTCGTAAATCAAATAATTAGAGCATTGCTTGTATGTTAATTGTATGTTAATCTGCTCGTTAATCAAATAATAAGAGTATTGCTTAGTATGTTTCTTGTATGTTACTCTGCTCGTAAATCAAATAATTAGAGCATTGCTTGTATGTTAATTGTATGTTAATCTGCTCGTTAATCAAATAATAAGAGTATTGCTTAGTATGTTTCTTGTATGTTACTCTGCTCGTAAATCAAATAATTAGAGCATTGCTTAGTATGTTACTTGTATGTTACTCTGCTCGTAAATCAAATAATTATAAAAGAATGCAGTTACAGTAGAATAGTTGAATGAATGCAGTTACAGTGGAATAGAATAGAAATACGTTTATAAAAATGATAATTTGTATTTTTCTCCTTTTTCCAGGTCCTACAATCTAATAAAACACGTATTTCGTAACGTTTTTTTTTTTTTCGAAAAAGTATTTTAGTATTCTAACAATTCTAAAATTTCTATGTAAATCACGGAGTAATATACGATAGTAGTCGGCCTTAGCGGACAGACAATATTGAGCACGGTACATTGAATAATCGGCCTTAGGGGACAGACAATATTGAGCACGGTACATTGAGTAGTCGACCTTGGCGGACAGACAATATTGAGCACGGTACATTGAGTAGTCGGCCTTAGCGGACAGACAATATTGAGCACGGTACATTGAGTAGTCGCCCTTAGCGGACAGACAATATTGAGCACGGTACATTGAGTAGTCGGCCATAGCGGACAGACAATTGAGCACGGTACATTGAGTAGTCGGCCTTAGCGGACAGACAATATTGAGCACGGTACATTGAGTAGTCGGCCATAGCGGACAGAAAATATTGAGCACGGTACATTGAGTAGTCGGCCTTAGCGGACAGACAATATTGAGCACGGTACATTGAGTAGTCGACCATGCGGACAGACAATATTGAGCACGGTACATTGAGTAGTCGGCCTTAGCGGACAGACAATATTGAGCACGGTACATTGAGTAGTCGGCCATAGCGGACAGACAATATTGAGCACGGTACATTGAGTAGTCGCCCTTAGCGGACAGACAATATTGAGCACGGTACATTGAGTAGTCGGCCTTAGCGGACAGACAATATTGAGCACGGTACATTGAGTAGTCGCCCTTAGCGGACAGACAATATTGAGCACGGTACATTGAGTAGTCGGCCATAGCGGACAGACAATTGAGCACGGTACATTGAGTAGTCGGCCTTAGCGGACAGACAATATTGAGCACGGTACATTGAGTAGTCGGCCATAGCGGACAGAAAATATTGAGCACGGTACATTGAGTAGTCGGCCTTAGCGGACAGACAATATTGAGCACGGTACATTGAGTAGTCGACCATGCGGACAGACAATATTGAGCACGGTACATTGAGTAGTCGGCCTTAGCGGACAGACAATATTGAGCACGGTACATTGAGTAGTCGGCCATAGCGGACAGACAATATTGAGCACGGTACATTGAGTAGTCGCCCTTAGCGGACAGACAATATTGAGCACGGTACATTGAGTAGTCGGCCTTAGCGGACAGACAATATTGAGCACGGTACATTGAGTAGTCGCCCTTAGCGGACAGACAATATTGAGCACGGTACATTGAGTAGTCGGCCATAGCGGACAGACAATATTGAGCACGGTACATTGAGTAGTCGCCCTTAGCGGACAGACAATATTGAGCACGGTACATTGAGTAGTCGGCCATAGCGGACAGACAATATTGAGCACGGTACATTGAGTAGTCGCCCTTAGCGGACAGACAATATTGAGCACGGTACATTGAGCACCGGTGAGCGGTTCAACTCTATATCCAAAGATTCAATATCGTAAGATATCGGGTTTATTATTGAAAATATGGGAAAGCCCTCTTCTCGTAAGAATTGGCCACTAAGGAAGACCTATTAACAAAAGATTGATAAAATAAGGGAACAATGCCGAAAGAATATTATATAAATATCATTTAAGCATTTTTTGTGTACCTTTTAATTTTAATCTTACTGTAAATTAGCATTTTTTTCTCGATTACAAAATTTGAATTCTGAGATATAATAATTCAAATTGCGCAATCGATGATTGTTTATTTTATATTATAAACTTCAATGGTCAGTCCCACTTATCTCTGGTCAGTTCTTTGTTGACATCTACGAGAAACACTTTGTTTATCTTCAGTAAGAAGTAGTTCTCAAGGAAGCACTGTATAACTCGAATCTGGGGGTCAAAGTGAATGGTGTATGCGTCAATAACATCAGGTACGCAGATGTTACGGTTGTTCAGGCAGACAGTATTGACAACCTTCAAACGCTTATAGATAGAATTAATGAAGCCGGTGTGAGGCTGGGGCTGAACATGAACGCGAGTAAAAGTAAGTTCATGGTGTTTGGCCGGCAGGATCACGCAGGAGCACGTCTTACATTGAAAGGTGCTGATATAGAGAGAGGGGAAACATTTAAATACCTCGGAAGTATACTAGTGGAAGACCTCTACCCAGAAACCGAAGTCAAGTGCAGAATTGAATTATCTCGTGCGGCTTTTAATAAAATGAGAAGCGTATTGTGCGATGATAATCTGAACTTGAAACTTCGACAAAGGTTAGTCAAATGCTACGTTTGGTCAGTGTTATTGCATGGAGTGGAATCGTGGACCCTCAAATTTGGTAGTAAGAACCGACTGGAAGCATTCGAAATGTGGATGTAACGGAGAATGCTACGGATACCCTGGACGGATATGATCAGCAACACGAGGGTTCTTCAAAGAGCCAAAGTTGATAGAGAGTTGCTGACAAATATTAAAATCCGAAAGGTGTCCTATTTGGGTCATGTACTTCGAGGAGCAAAGTACAAATTACTGCACCTGATCATCTAAGGAAAAATAGAGGGTCGAAGAGGTGTTGGCAGGAGTCAAATATCCTGGCTCCGCAATATATTTGACTGGGCTGGTATAAGGAGCGTTGGGGATCTTTTTCAGGCTGCCGGGGACAAAGATGCCTAATCTCAGGTGATATTCAACGTTGGGGTGGGGACCTGATATGACACTGAAAAGAAGAAAAAGTAGTTTATAAATCTCAGTAAGAAGTCGTTTATAACAAATGTCACGCTTCATTTTATTCATCTTTCAAAGTTTTTTATGATTTGAAATAAAGTTTTTTTGGTTTTTAAATTTTCAATCAAATTAAAAATTACGATATATAATATAGTATATAAGTGCTTCATAAAAAAGTAGTAACACCTTAAAATGACATTTATTAGGGACTTGTACATGGTTTTTGACCATCAGCGAGAAAATAAAATTGTTAAGTGATTAGAAAAAAAGGCAAAGCCATCCACCCATCCATAAATGAAGGAAGACGTATCGTCCAGAAATGGTGGTTTGGATTATTTGGGAGGTGCCGAGGTGCTTAGGTGCTAAAATTAGGCACGCACTTGACTGCTAAACAAGAATAAATGTAAAACAAAACCTTTTAACCCCGATAAGTGGCATTAAAAGGTGTAGTTTTGAATGTTCTTTTCATATAAATTATTATGTATTTCAAAGTTTTTTTAAATTTTACTTTTAATAATTTCATAACTGTGAATATTTATAAGTGAAAAACTTGGAATAGTTGCGTAATAAACTTTGAATATAAAATTTAATTAAGTGCGTGACCAAATAAAAACCAGTTAATATATATCATCATATTTATATTACAAATAAACAAGTGACCATGTCAGAACCAAATAAGTGAAAAATCTAATTATGGTTCAATCGTGCCATACGTGTCGCTTGTCCATAACTAAACTCGGACCATACGTGTCAGTTGTCCATAACTAAACTCGTACCTACCATACGTGTCGGTTGTCCATAACTAAACTCGTACCATACGTGTCGGTTGTCTATAACTAAACTCGTACCGTACGTGTCGGTTGTCCAAAACTAAACTCGTAACATACGTGTCGGTTGTCCATAACTAAACTCGTACCATACGTGTCGGTTGTCCATAACTAAACTCGTACCTACCATACGTGTCGATTGTCCACAACTAAACTCGTACCTACCATACGTGTCGATTGTCCATAACTAAACTCGTACCATACGTGTCGGTTGTCCATAACTAAACTCGTACCTACCATACGTGTCGGTTGTCCATAACTAAACTCGTACCTACCATACGTGTCGGTTGTCCATAACTAAACTCGTACCATGCGTGCCGGTTGTCCATAATTAAACTCGTACCATACGTGTCGGTTGTCTATAACTAAACTCGTACCATACGTGTCGGTTGTCCATAACTAAACTCGCACCATACGTGTCGGTTGTTCATAACTAAAATGTACGTAGATTTCTGTTAGTTTCACCATTAATATATAATATGTAACATAATTATGTCTTAATATTGCGGAAATATGTCAACAAAACTTCACATGACTTTCATTATTTTTTTCATAAAGTTTAGTCCCTTGAATTTCGAATTAACTGACATTTGTTTAAAGAAAATACCGATGAAAAATATCCTCTATAATAAAAATAATATTATAGTAAAAATGATGAAAAGAACGCTCAGATAGTTGTACCACGTGGAAAGGATAAATTATATTAGATTATCATAGATTTTATTTATTTTTTATTTATTTACATGACAAGAAATACACAAAATTTGCCAAAAAACAACAGGTAATTTGATTTGGACATACAATTTGAATGAATTTGGGTTTGTTGCCTTTCATTTGTCGTATCCCCAGTAAACTAGGCTTTTGCCTGTATCACACTGAGGATATTTAGTATGAAAAAATAAATCGATACTTCTTTCCAATTACATTGTTAGTTTCGACTTTTATTTTTTTGTGGTACATATGATTTATACATTATTAGGATGCATTCTCTCTCATGACTTGTTTGACTTTCATGGAAAATATACCACGAGAATAGCATTTGAAGACTAAGAAAACTGGACCACTGGACCACTGGACAACTATGGTAAAGGTGGAAGAAAACTCTCAAATCTGAGATATGTAGTGATATGACTTTGACTGGCACATCAGAAGAAAAAGGGCAAAACACGAAAGCGAGCTCCTAGGCCTAGAGAAGTGAATAGACTGCAGTATCAAACTGCCACCAAATGATGCGAATCATGGTCTGGAAGTGAAGTGGTCACTGACTTTTTTTACTCGGGCTTTCGTACCAAATGTTTACAAAACAAACAAAAATTCTGAAACTAGCTGTACGAGTATTGTATAAAATTAGCTGAACGAGTATTGTATAAAATTAGCTGTACGATTATTGTATAAAATTAGCTGTACGAGTATTGTATAAAATTAGTTATACGAGTATTGTATAAAATTAGCTGTACGAGTATTGTATAAAATTAGTTATACGAGTATTGTATAAAATTAGCTGTACGAGTATTGTATAAAATTTTGCCTGTATCACACTGAGGATATTTAGCATGAAAAAATAAATCGATACTTCTTTCCGATTTTTGAAATGACAAAAACAAAACCCCGTAGCGCGCTCTCATCAACCTGATAAACAGTGACACTCAATTACAACTGAAAACATCTTGCGAAATTCAACTCCTCACACATCATCACTCTAGAAAGATTAAAAATATTCATCCCACAATATCCCGCACACAATCATAATAATAAAAATTAAAATTAAAACTTAAAATACACAGAAACACAAATACAAAAACAACCAAAATTAACACAAGAAGAAACCCACACTCACGAGCTCACACAAATCTTTCCCACTCGTCATTCATCCTGAAAGCCCAAGTACTCAAAATCCTGTCGCAATAACAACCACGCTCCGATCGACTGTCTAAATGATTTTCCTACTTTTACATTTATTGAAGTCGGCACGCCATTGTATGTAATGGGAGCCAAATAAGCATATTGCCTTTGGACAAAAGCGGTTTTAACTCTAGGGATGGTGAACATTTCATTAGTTGCCATGCGTGTCATGTGTGTCCGCTGAGTCTGCATCTTCCCTTCCTCTCGATGGTAGTGCCAGAGAATGGATTTGAGATGTAAATTGGCTATGTTCAGGACCTGATACTCCCTGAAAAGCTCCGGAGTGGGATACCGAGTAGGAATTTTACTAATTATTTTAACAATACATTTTTGGGAAACCTGCAATATGTGTTTTTGGGTTAAGGTGCATCCCCCCCAAACTGATATACCGTAAGAAAGTGCTGACTGACATAAAGCGAAGTATATACTTTTAAGAATAGTTTCACTGAGCACATTTAAAATCATACGGAATATGTATCCTAGTTTTCTGATTTTTGCGCTCAAAGTGTTAATATGGACCTCCCAACGAAGGAACTGATCAACATAAACTCCAAGGTACTTTATACTATCAACCCTTTCCAAGGAATCACAACTACAGTCAGCCATGCGTGAACAAGTGTGTAGTGTTATGTATTTATTTGTAGGTGCTTGAGTTCTTGTAGATATGCTAAATGTGATGTATTTAGTTTTTTGGGAATTTCGAGTCAATAAATTTGAGTCCATCCATTCTTTAACTACACGTAATTCTTCGTTAGCCTTTGATAATACAACATCCCATGTGTTCGGCCCTCGAATAGAAGAACCGTGTCGTCCGCAAAAGTAATAATCTTACCCCTGATAGAAAGATTAGACAACTGATTGATATATATCAGGAACAATATAGGTCCCAGAACACTACCTTGGGGTACTCCGAATCTCACAAAAGGAAGCTCACCAAATACAGTATCACCCAATTTGACTCTCTGAGTTCTATCAGATAAGTATGAAGAGAACCAACTAGAAGAGCGCCCACATATGCCCACCTCCATCAATCTGGTAAGTAATATTCGGTGAGACACTGTATCAAAAGCCTTTGCAAGGTCCAAAAAAACTGCCAAACATGTTTTCTTATTATTTAAAGTAGTGGTAACGCTGTTTACTAGACTAAGCAAAGCAGTTTCAGTTCCCACATTCCTTTGGAACCCAAACTGATTAGGAGAGATAATGTTGTGCATATTGAAAAATTTCATCAGTCGGTCTTTAACTATTTTCTCAATAATTTTTGAGAGAATGCTCAGTAGAGATATGGGTCTATAATTTTTTAAGTCATCCATTGAGCCTCCCTTGTGTATTGGGACAATATGCGAACGTTTTAATGCAGTTGGGAAAGTCACACCTCTAAAACTCAAATTTATTACGTGTTTCAGTGGTAGTGCTATAAATCTTTGAGTGTGTTTTACCAGTGCAGATGTAATCTGATCAGGCCCCGGGGCGCTACTTGCCTTAAGTGTGTTAATAGTAGCTAGAACTTCTTTTTCCGACGTTGGCGTCAGATAAAATGTATATTCGGGTACTTTTAAAGAATGAAGAATAGCATCATTCAATGACTGTTCAGTTGTTTCGTTCCTATCAAGTATGTTACGTGAGAGATTATTGGCTACATTAGCGAAATATTCGTTAATGCCACTACAAAACTTTTGTGGATCCTGTGTCAATGATATTTTTGTGCCATCATTGTTTAATGAAGAAGGGGCATTTCTCTCTCTCACTGTACCGGTGATATCCCTGATAACACTCCAAATTATCTTTTGATCATTGTTTGAGGCTTCAATCTTTGCTCTATAGTAACTTTCCTTTGCCTTTTGGATGAGTTTCTTGCATGTATTCCTGTATTGTTTGTAAAATGTTATTGAGTGTGGGTCACTGCATGTCTTGAGTTCCCGGTCCAGACAATCTCTTTTGCGTATACAATAAATCAATCCATCAGTGATCCAAGGTTTGAGTTTAGTGTACCTTCTGCTTCTACTGTGTATTGTCTATGTGGCTGAGTTGATATGGAAATTAAAAGCATTAATAAAGCTCTCCAGAGCTTTATTTACATTATGGGACTTGAGAGTGTCTTGCCAATTTTCCGAATCAAGGGAGTGCAAGAGCTCTGGTATGCTCGTGATTCTTTTTCACTTCATGCCCATCCCCATTTGTCTATCTGCACTCTCTGAAAACCCCAATATAATTGCGTAATGGTCAGTTGCGTAATGGTCATTATAATGGGAAAATAATATATTTGAGAAGTAAGAGTGTAAAAGATACGAGTACCTCCATGGTCTAGACTCTAAAGGGTTTTATTCGGATTAATATATATTTTTTTTCAAATAGGTCTCCAGCTTGATTTTTACCGATGGCCTCTTTGACTACTTTCAGATCGGTAGAAATAGATTGTCACATAACAATAAGCCCGACATATTGTATTATTCGAGTATATATTGTAATAAAAAATAGAAATTTGGGAAGGCTTTGAGGGTACGACCCGATGAGTACTCTAAAAGAGGAGTGTATGCTAAACCAGGTATATTGGATAAAATAAATATGGGATGTGACTATGTATGCCTATGCCGCTCAACAGAATAACATTGAGAATGGTGAATGTGAACAGAGGGCACCTTACTAGATGTATCTTATTCAGTAAGATGAAAAAGATGGAGTACTAATCTATAAAAGAAATCAGAATGAAGACATGATAAATAAATGGATGGATGTTTTAAGTAAGATGAAGAAAAGAACTTCGAGACGGTTCGGACATGTAACATGGAGAGAATGAATGAGAACTAAGCCAGTGTACAGTGTGAGTGAGAAGTGAAGACCGAAGCGAACGTGGCAAGGTCAAGCGGACCAGATTTCGAAAGGTAAAGTGAGAAGTATAAATTGCAAAGGTTGCGCATGACAAGATGCGGAGGAGAACGCGGAGGAGGCAACATTTGTGCGCTCGAATAGAAAAGTTAGGAGATCTGTTCTCTTTGCACGCATGGCGGGATATGATACTCGTATGTTTGTATAGGGTCTTTCAAATTGAGCGGTTTTTTTTATTAAATTTTTTTAAGTCTTGAATAAAACACAAAATTTGCTTTGATTTCAAAAAACTTTTTATTGGTCATTGAAATATTGTATAATGTACTAGGTTAGTCAAAAAGTTTTGAAAGCGGAAATGAAAATACATTTTTTTGGGGGGAAATAACTTTTATTGCTCAGTTTAGTCTCCCATAAGATCAATATGGCTCCCCTAAAGTTCTGGAGGACTCTGAGAAATGTCTTCTGGTCTCAGGTTCGAGGAAAGGAAAATCCTGATCTATTTCCTTCTCGTGGTGGGGAGTGAGCAACGACCTCGTGTCGGCAAATATAGACAGGGACCGAGCGTTGGCCGGAATAAGCTGACCACCAACTTTCGTCTGTTGTTTAAGGCACCCTCTTGTCCTGGAGAAGTAAATAATCTCCAAAGGCGGAAGAACTTTCGTGGTCAACGGCATAGGATGTGGAAAGAAACGGGAAA
Source organism: Odontocerum albicorne (assembly GCA_949825065.1). Classification (NCBI taxonomy): domain Eukaryota; kingdom Metazoa; phylum Arthropoda; class Insecta; order Trichoptera; family Odontoceridae; genus Odontocerum; species Odontocerum albicorne. The sequence continues at coordinate 282,726 of OX463859.1, forward strand.
CTACCACATTAAAGGCCCAAGCGGCATCCCAAGAACCAGCAAAACATGATTCAATCTCAAGTAAAATTCTCCGGAGGTAAAATAGTACCCCGTTCGGATCTCCGGGTGGGGACTGCTCGAGATGGTGGATTCACAGAATCAACGATGAAACCAAAGAAACCAAATAAAAAAAACCAAATAGCGAGATGGGCAACGTGGAATGTCCGCACATTACTGCAAAACAGCAAACTGGATAATCTGAAAGTCGAAATGCAAAACGAAAATTTGAATGCTCTAGGTATAGCAGAGATGAGATGGCCCGATTGTGGAGATTTCTGGAGTGGTGACTACAGAATCATACACACAGGATGCATAAAGGACAGACCTGGTCAAGGAGGAGTGGGCGTTGTGCTATGCAAGGAGTGGGGAAGAAGGGTTAAAGGATACGTGCAATATAGTGGAAGAATTGTTCTAGTCAAAATAGAAACTAAGCCCGTTGACACTGTAATTATCCAAGTATATATGCCAACATCGGGTCATAGCGACGAAGAGGTGGAAGATGTATACAGTGCGCTAGATAACCTTATATTAGAGATAAAAGCAGGCGAAAATCTGATTCTCCTAGGGGATTGGAATGCTGTTGTAGGAGTAGGAAGTGAAGGAACTTGCGTAGGGCCCTTTGGGCTAGGTACAAGAAATGACAGAGGAAACAGATTAACAGAATTCTGCGAAAAACACAAATTAGTGATAGCAAACACTTGTTTTCAACACCACCCAAGACAGCGATACACCTGGAAATCCCCTGGAGACCGACAAAGACTGAAAATAGATTATATAATAGTTAGATATAGATTTAAGAACCAAATAAAAGACTGCAGAAGTTATTCCGGCCCAGATATAGATAGTGATCATAATATGGTAATGGCCAAAAGTCTTCTAAAACTGAAAAAATTAAAGAGGAGAAATAATTTCAAATGGGATACAACAATTTTAAAGATAAAAGAGGTCAGTGACAATTTTAGGGAAAAGACACAAGAGTGTAACCTAATGGAAGAGGAGAACGTGAATGCTATGTGGGGAGAGATAAAGTCGAAGATAAAAACTACGGCAGAGGAAATTATAGGTAAGGAAAGACCCCAAGCAAGGAAGGAATGGATTACCGATGAAATTCTCAATATGATAAAAGAAAGAAGAGAGCTCAAAAATGATAAAAGAGATGAATCACACGAGAAATACAAAATGCTAAGAAACAAAATAAATAGAGAGTCAAGAATAGCAAAAGAAAAATACTATCAGAATAAATGCGTTGAGATAAATGACGACCTCAAGAGAGGAAATGTAGAAAGAGCTCACGCTGCGGTGAAGGACTTCTTTGGGATGAGAATCGGAAAGAACAATGCAATAGAAGGAGAAGACGGCAAAATACTATTCGAAAATGACCAAATAGGAGAGAGATGGAAAAGATATCTCGAAGTGCTGTACAATGACAAGGGAAATATTGACAGTGAAGCATTGATAGAGAGAGAAAATGAGGTAGACGCGGATGATCTGGGAGACCCAATCATTAGAGAAGAGTTCGACCTCGCACTGAAAAACCTCAAAAACGCGAAAGCACCTGGAATCGATGACGTTCCGGCCGAACTAATTAAGGCAGCAGGAAAAGGAATCACAGGTGCCCTGTTTAAAATGATACAGACAATATATAAGACCGGAAAGATACCAGAGGACTTCGAGAAATGCCTAATTGTCACATTACCAAAGAAGGCAGGTACAACAAAATGTGAGCAACACAGAACTCTTAGCCTAATATCCCATGCCTCAAAAATACTGACTAATATCATTCTAAAGAGGATTGAACCAAAAGTAGAGAACATCTTTTCCAGAGACCAGTATGGCTTCAGAAGAGATGTGGGAACCAGAGAAGCAGTACTGTCTCTACGAATACTACTAGAAAATAGAATAAGAAGAAACCAAAACACATACATCGCATTCATAGACCTGGAGAAAGCTTTTGATAAAGTAGAATGGAAAAGACTCTTCGAGATTTTGAAGAGAATTGATATCAAATACAGAGATAGACGTATAATCCAGGCGCTATAGAAGAATGTGGCCGCTATAATCAGATGTGATGAGCATACAACGAAAGCCAATATAAGACAAGGGGTAAGACAGGGATGCTCTCTGTCACCTGTTCTTTTTAACGCCTATATACAGAGCGCGATTGACGACTTGAGAGAGAGAATGAGTCACAGAGGAGGTGTAAAGATACACGGGCAAAAGGTGGATATGATAAGGTTCGCTGACGATATTGCTATGGTTGCTGAAAGTGAAGAGGAACTACAAGAGGCCTTAACAACTATGGAAAGCATTCTTCAAAATAACTACAGTATGAAGATAAATAAAGACAAAACAAAGCTGCTGACTGTAGGCTGAGCGCAACGCCAGATGATAATAGTGATGTCGGGTAAACCACTAAAGAACACCAAGGAGTTTGTCTACCTCGGGAGCAAAAAACATGGGACGGTCGGTCCAAGAGCGAGGTCAACAGCCGTATACATCAGGCTTAACTTGCATTTAATAAAAGGTCGAAAATAATAGAATCAAATAATATAGACCTAAAACTGAGAATACTCCTCATCAAGACCTATGTATGGACTATCTTGATGTACGGCTGCGAGACATGGTGCCTATCCGAAAGAGATAGACGAAGACTAGAGGTTTTTGAGATGTGGTCCTATGGAAGACTATTAGGAATTTCCTGGAGAGACCACATCACAAATGAAGAGGTTCTCCAACGAATCAAAGGAGGAAGGCACCTGCTCAGGATCCTGCCCGAAAGGCGTGCAGGATGGATCGGTCATATAGTACGACAAGAGGGCCTCTTGCATGCCATAATGGAGGGTATGACCGAGGGGACAAACTCTTGGGGACGCCCACGCCGAGAGTACCTGGAGGACCTGTTGGTGGACGTGCGCTGCTCAACATATACAGATTTAAAAAGAGCTGCACAGGACAGGGAGGAATGGAGGAGAAGAGTTGAAATTGCTGCAAACCAGTCTTAGGACTGCAACCACGGAAGGAAAAGGTAGATCAATACACTTGGTCCAAAATGTTGCTCAGAAAGTCGCATTCGAACGTGTATTTGTTGCATTGTTAGCAAATGCGGCACCCATTGTACACACAAATTTTCGAAACCCAAAACTTCAGCCAAAATATGCCATGTGGTTCCATGTGAGATGCCTATGGTGTCAACTATCACATCCACAGTCGATCGATGATCTTCCAAAACCATACCCTGTATTTTCGCTATGATTTCTGGTGTTGATGCACTTTTTGGACGTCCTGAGCGTGGATTGTCTTCAACGCTTGTACGGCCACGCTTAAACTCCAAAACCCATCGGTGAACGGTTGGAAATGAAGGAGAAGACTCCTTTAATACTTTCACCATCTTTGCATGGATCTCAGTAGCCGATAAACCTTACAAAACAAAGAATTTAATCACTGCACGATATTCGGATTTTTCCATTGTTAAGAAATACACTGACACGTCAACTTCAAATGGCTTGTAAACAAAGAATGAATTGATAGATCGAAATGAAATTTTGAGTACGTTCTTATGAAAGATGCAATATTAAAATGGCGTAATTTTGACGTGAAATTTTGGTTTTTCTACTGCTCCATAGATTTCGTTTTCAAAACTTATTGACTAACCTATTATGATATCTAAACACAAAAAAACAATATCCGCCAAATGTCCACATCTTGGTGCTCCACAGATGACCACTCTTTTGTTAAAATTTTTGGTGACATTTTGGCATAATTGCGGTTCTAACTCACCAATAATGCGAATAATTTCGTCCTTCAGCTCAGAAATTGATCGGGGGTCATTCTCATAGACCCGACTTTTCACGTAACTCCAGAGAAAATAGTCAAACGGTGTCAGGTCTCGTGATATCGGTGGACAATCACCATCACCGTTTCCGGAGATTACAATATATAAAATAATTCTCAATTTGAACGCGTTGTTGTATTGTATACGACTCCATTTTTATAAATGCCATTTGTTACACTTCTCAAATGTCACAAGACTCAGGCAAATCGCGACGCCATCTGTGTTTTATCCGAGAATTAAAAAAATCGCTTAATTTGAAAGGCCCTATATATAAAGAGCAATCTGCCGTAATTTGAACATATCGAACAAATGAGTAATGAAAGACTGACAAAACAAGTCTATAATGCAAACATTGTGCAATTGGAAAGCGTAAAAGAGGAAGTGTTAATGCTATAACATATGAAATAAAAATGACATTATGTATGTCATAAGTACGTGTAAGTAAGGCTTTAAAATATATTTATTAGTTGTGAATTAAAATTGTTAAATTGAAATATGTACAAAAGGTTTAATTTCCAAGAAATAATGAATACTTACCCTTATACTTTCAATGCGTCTTTCAGTAGAATTGCTTTTGAAATTTGACTCGGACAACATTTGCACTTTGATTCTTCTTCCCTCGGGAACTGTTATTCTCCACTCGCAAATCATGAATGGAAATGAATTTGTACGGTAAATCGGTCCCTCTAAATATCCACTCGGAGCGGTTAAATCACCGCCACATGCTATAAACATACACACTCGTATGACATCACATTTTATCATTCGGTACAACGCCACCGGTCGTTTCTCGTCAACCATCTTGTGGATGAAAGACACCTAACCGTGCATCGGTGTATCTGTACAAACTGTTACAACTATAGTACACATTCTCGATATATCAAACTCACAGTTAAGATGGTGAGGGTTTTAAACCCCCAACATGATTGGCAGGTTTAATATGCTGCAGCCGAGCATTTGGCAGAGTTTTATATGCGGCTTAATATCGCTATAAGAATTCATAATAAGCAGCGTATAAGCTATAAATTTAGTGGTAAAATGGTCTAAGAGTATAACCAGTGGACGTGGATCTGCTAGCAATCAGCCATCCGCCATCAGCAATCAAATCTTGGATGCTCGCTTGCTTAGCGTAAATGCTAACCGCCAGATATCATTATATAACATAAGGTGTTTATTATAAAGGTGAATCTTAGTAAAAGCATAAAGCTTTCAAGTTTTATCTTAAGTTATGTTTGTGTTCTTCATATTTATGCCATTAACTAACACAATTGACTGAATGACTATACGCAGGGCCGTCACGTGTATGTGCAGTACGCAGATAGCCAACCCCAGAGGCAGCTATGCTATGCTATGCTGACCCTTCATATTGTCATAGTTAATCTCAGTTTTTACAACTTTGCAAAAAAACGTTTTAATTTATTTTGTAACTTGACAAAAAGGTCAAATACATATTATTTTTCCTTTTTGGGAATGGAACTACCTCAGAACGACAAACTGACCAACTGCGTCACTGAAAACAATCAGAATTCTGGAATTATTATTTTCTGTACATTATCAATAAAGAACCTCACTAAACCCGAAATTCTCGAAACAGTTGGCTTCATTTAACATATACGAGTATATCGAGCCTTTATACTGCTGCGTGCGCTATTGTTTTTTTCTTTCCTAGTTGAAAACCAACTTCACCGATCACAATTTCTCAAGTTTATGGTGAGATCCGAGCGAAGATTAATTCAGCTCAGGACCGAAAGAAACACTTCCATTGTATTTTATCCAGCCGTGGAAAATTGTGGGTCCGAATCCAAAAGGCAATGGACCTCTTTTTTTATTTATTTATGTAAGGGGAGAAAACAGGCCAAGTATTGCCCAAACATTGTCATCCATATAAAAACCATTTTAAATTTACTTATTTCTTTCACAAAAATATTTCCATAACTGGATGTGTGCAATATATGGTCTTAAATATTTTTTATCTCGCTGAGCGCTGGGCTAAGTGCGACTCAACCCTTCGCACCTGCCTCAGGCCGGTCCTGGAAGAATCGCAACGCAATCAAACTAACTGAAATATTTTTTTTATCTCGCTGAGCGCTGGGCTAGGTGCGGCTGAACCCTTCGCACCTGCCTCAGACCGGTCCTCGAAGAATCAACAACACAATCAAACTCAACTAACTTAAAAAATAAACAAATACATACTCACTTTCTTCCGATGAATTATATCCGATGAGAAAATCATAATTTAGATTTTGTAATACTTGTCTTTTAACTATAAATTTAATTTTAGCTTCATTAAACGACGTATAGATAAAAAGATTGGGCCTTAAATCACAAATCTTCTGTGTTAGGGAGGTTTCTGGAATAATATCATTTTTATTTGAATTAACATATAACACGGTTTATACTTAATATTATATATACTCGTACCAATACTGTTTGACTGATATAATTCAACATTTAACAGGAAAACTGAAGCGACATTCTTATTTGTATACGTGTATTTAAACTGACTTTTTATACAATACAATACATCAGCTACATCAGCTACATCAGCTACATCAGCTACATCAGCTACATCAGCTACATCAGCTACATCAGCTACATCAGCTATCAGCTACATCAGCTGGCAGATAGACTACCATTAGAACAGGCAGAATTTATTAACGAAAAGGGACGAGAGCGAGAGCGAGAGAACAAATCCTCGACAGTTTTAAGCTTCATAGATTATTAAAAAATATTTGATTGTGTAAAATGGGAGAAACTGCGGCACGTACTTCTAGATATGGGAGTACTGGCATATCTTGTGAACCTTATTAAGTCACTGTACCGACATAATTCTGCAACAGTCAAAGTCGACAACATCACGTCCAAGCAGCTAAAAGTGCAAAAGGTTGTATGGCAAGGGTGCACCCTCTGTCCCGATTTGTTAAACCTATATATTATAAAGAAAGTACTTGAAGACTGCAATGGCGGAAATACTATTGGTGGATATTTAAGCTCTCATGTTTGAGTTATGCAGACGACACGATGTCAATAGCCACATAAGAAGAAGAAGAAGAAATGGCCAGGCTCCTTAAAAAGGTGGAACACGAGAACAAGCTCCCGGGCCTCTTATGTTAATGATAATAGACGGTAGTAACAACCTGCCACCAAACAATGTGAAACATTGTCTAGAAGAGTTAAGCTACGGTTTCCTAAGAAAGCACTTTCTTTGGAAACCAAAGCTATACTGACTTAACATACTTAGGCTCTATGAAAACTGGAATGGCAAAAAGTGCAATCTCAAAGCTGGAAAAGATATGAAAGAGCAGAACTACCCCCCCCCCACGATGGAAATGCGCCTAGTTAAGTCTCTCGTTTTTCAAATATTCATGTATGGCGGGGAAACATGGACTCGGAAAGCAAGCGAGAGGCGTAGAATAGATGTATTTGTAATGTGATGCTGGAGAAGGATGTTACGGATTGTATGAACAGCAAGGCTAATAATCAACCCTCCCATTTGGAAGAATTGAGAACATCGACAGATTGTCGACAATATGTCTTCGACGTGTCCTCCGCTTTTTTAGGTATGTTGCTCGTGGCTTAGGAGAGAGTTTGGAGAAGCTTATGGTTACTGGAGGCGTGGAAGGACGACGCACAAGAGGAAGAATCTCAACACGTTGGACTGACCAAGTGAGAGGCGCAACTAAACTACCCTTAACAACTGCCCTTCAAGCCGCGGAGTGCAGAGATGGATGGATGGAGAGAAGTGTATCACGGGAGTCACTATGCTAAGTCATAAGATACTGGACAGGAGGGGATGAATTTACATTGATTTATTGTTTCTGGTTTACTAAACTTTAAACATGATTTAAAAAAATTGGCATGGGTTTAATTAAAAAAAAAATTGTTGAAATTTAAATATATCCAGATTTTATGTCACTGTGTAAAACTATGTATTGATATGCGCATAGAGTTTAATACTTTTGTTTTACAAATTTGTTGATATTTTATTCCTAGTTAAGATTTTCATTTATATTATTTTGTAGATTATTGTTTTTTTAATTTGTAGTGGGTAAATGTATCATACGAGTAGATTTCTCTGTTTTAATGTGTAGTGGCTGAATGTATCATACAAGTAGATTTGTCTGTTTTAATGTGTAGTGGGTGAATGTATCATACAAGTAGATTTGTCTGTTTTAATGTGTAGTGGCTGAATGTATCATACAAGTAGATTTGTCTATTTTAATGTGTAGTGGGTAAATGTATCATACGAGTATATTTGTCGGTTTTAATGTGTAGTGGGTGAATGTATCATGCAAGTAGATTTGTCAATAAGTGTCTCGGTGGTAGAAGTAACATATTGATATTTCAAATTCTCTTCTTTTTAAATATGAATACGAATTAAATATTATACAAGCGAAATCGTGAAATGGAATGCATAAAACTACCTAGATTTAGGACCTTTCGTTTTTTTTTGTCTTTCAAATGCGACATATTTTTATTTTTTCTGCTGTCTCGTGCACAAGCTACTTAAAAAGAAAAAACGTTTAATTTAAAATGCTCTAACACTTAAAACAGAACTATAAAAATGTTTCTCTGTGGCGATATCAGCCCAACAGTATTCTACATTACCTCGGGCAATGCACATCAAAAACGAGAAATGCTAAAACTAAAAATGTAATAGAGTGGTTTCTATTAATTAATTTTAATAATTACCTCGAATTATTATATAGTAAAACGTGTTAGTTAAACAGTGAAAAATCGGAATCTGGAAGGAGATACCGAACAGAAGAAATCATCAAACAGAGTGAGTCTTTTAAAATTATCTATAACTGAACTAATACCTATCATGTGCAAACTAACATATAAAAATTGTGACTATTCAGTAAATGAAAATCTCCATACCTAGTTAAACAACCGACATAATAAACATGCATGTATCAATATTTTTGCCCAAGAAAATTTACCTCGTCATATAAGTGAAAGTTGGTTTACGTAAAAATCTTCCTAGATTAAATACACCGGGTTCGAGACCAAAGACCGGAAATATAATTAGAAATGAATGTATGCAATCTCTTATGCAATACTTGAAAAATAATAATTTTAGTAATAATAATAATAATAAATAAATAAATAAATAAAAAGTAGATACATACACTCAATAAGTGTCTCGGTGGTAGAAGAAACATATTGACATTTAAAATTCTCTTCTTTTTAAATATGAATACGAATTAAATACAAGCAAAATCGTGAAATGGAATGCATAAAACTACCTAAATTTAGGACCTTTCGTTTTTTTTTGTCTTTCAGCTGCGACATATTTTTATTTTTTCTGCTGTCTCGTGCACAAGCCACTTAGTATTTAGTCATGCGCACAACGACTCCTTCATACAAAAGTTAAGAGGAAACAAAAATACGAACATACACAAATGCAAAATGTAAAAGGTTATATGTGTTGTGGCTCTCCTCTAGTCCACGAAGCTTGCTTTTATCAAATGACACCTGGATACAGTCGTATGCGACTCTCGGGTATTTAGTCATGCGCATAATAATCCCTTTACATACAAACATCGGATCATACTCATAAACAATATTTTTTGGAAACGTATGTGCCTTTGCAACCCTCTCCATTTCAAAATGGTTACGTTTACCAAAAGGCAACCTTTGGAAACACTTACCGTTGGCTGTACACCACCCTGTTTCCTTTTCAACTACTACGTATATTGTACCTGCGGCAAATCCTGGAACTACTCCGAATGATCCCCCCGAAATAAATTGTTTTCTTTCTCTCACCTTAATAAACTTGCTTTCTCGTCTAGCCATCAAAAGGAGCGGAAAAATCGACCATATATGTGTACACACTAATCCAATTCTTTTCTGGACCTTTACTTTGCCAAATGTGGGAGGTGTCAAGACATTCTTTGCTAGACAAATCACACTAGGCGAAACAAACAATATGACTGTCTTTATACAAAATCAGGCCTCACCCCCATTCTCGGTTTGACCACGCCATCTATGTCAGGGGGAAATAATGCGCGGAGGGGCCTTTCTATCCCATACCAAATAATACAGTCAACCCACTACACTCATGCAAACTGTCTGTAACCACCTTCAACTGCAGATCGCTTAGAGGAGAAGATTGACTACTTACACTGGAAGAACAACTCACAAAGATCAAATGGGACGTTGTGGGACTAAGTGAAGTAAGAAGACCTGGAGAAGAACTCATCGAGAGACCAAACGGAAATATCCTATATTACTCAGGAACTAAATCAGGTAAACTTAGTGGGGTAGGGTTTATGGTAAGTAAGAAACTAAAAACGAATATTGTCGGGTTTACAACAGCATCAGACAGAATGGCAATGCTGACCATTAAAATTAATAAAAGATACAACCTTCAAATTTTTCAAGTCTACGCACCCACAACAAGCCACAATGGCGAAAAAATTGAAAAATTCTACGATCACCTTAGGAGTCTTAATGGAAAGAAGCAAAAACACTTTAAAATTATCATGGGAGACTTGAACGCAAAAATTGGACAAACCAGAAATGACGAAGAGTGCACGGGTAATTTCGGCTACGAGGAAAGAAACGAAAGAGGAAACCGAATGATAGAATTTTCGCAAGCGGAAAAATGTACGTATCAAATACACTCTTTAAAAAGAGATCACAAAGAAGGTGGACGTGGAGAGGACCAAATGGCACATTAAACGAAATATAAGAATCAAAAATTTCAGATGACACAAAACAACTCATGACAAAAAGAAGGGATTTAAAAAAAACGATAGTATACGACAATCAATCGAATATACCGAACTATGCAAAACCGTAAGGAAAAAGATAAAAGAATACATAAGAAAATATAACTCAAACCTAATACAAAATACAATAGAGCAGAACCGAAGCCACAAAAGAACCTCCCAAATGCTAAGCGACGGAAACAAACAAATAACGGCCCTGCTAAAAAAGGATAACAGCAAAACCGAAAACCGGGAAGAAATCATAAAGCGAGTCCACGAATTCTACTCGGAACTATTTCAAGACACTGGAAACACGAGAGATAGACCGAACAACCAAACAAATGAACAGGTTCCTTTCGTATTAGAGAATTTGAAAAAACCATAAATAGTATGAAAAACGGAAAATCGGCAGGAGATGACGGCATAACAATAGAAATCCTTAAGGCAGCAGGAGATGAAATATATCCCATCTTAGCAAAAATAATGACACATTGCATTAACAACGGGAAAATTCCCACAAAATGGAACACGCCAAAAGTGATTCTCCTTCATAAGAAAGGAGACAAAAACGATTTAAAGAACTACAGACCCATCAGCCTTATGCCAATCATATACAAAATATTCACAAAAATAATAACAACTAGAATACAAAAACAGCTAGACGATATGCAACCAAGAGAACAAGCTGGATTTAGAAGTGGATATAGTACAATGGATCATATACATACAATGGGCAAGTAATAGCAATATCGAATGAACATCGAAGACCCCTAAGCATGTGCTTCATAGACTTTGAAAAAGCATTTGACTCAGTAAAACACGAATACATATTTGAAGCACTCAGGAAACAAGGAATACAACCGGCTTATATAAGAATAATACAAAATATCTACCAAGAAGCAAAAGTAGTGGTACATCTTCCAGAAAAAACAGAGGAAATAACAATTACAAAGGAACTAAGACAAGGAGACGCGATGTCACCTAAACTCTTTACAGCTATACTAGAAGAAATATTTAAAACCTTGAACTGGGAAGGTATTGGCATAAAGATCGATGGCGAATATCTCTCTAACCTGAGATTCGCAGATGATATCACACTACTAAGCGAAACAAGAGAAGAACTGGAGAAAATGATTCAAGAGCTTAACTTAGCCAGCAATCGAGTGGGCCTAAAAATGAACTTCGCCACTACACAAAGAAGCATGGAAAGAAGTATGCTGGGGATAACAAAAAGAGATAGAAAGACAATTACGTGGATAAGAAGCCAAACGAAGGTCACAGACATAATGGAAAGAATACTCAAAAGCCAATGGGAATGAGCAGGACACGTGGCGAGAAGGGAAGACAATAGATGGACTAAAAGGAGCACAGATTGGATACCACGAGAAACAATCAGACCGAGGAGAAGACCTCAAAACAGATGGGACAGACCCTTCGTAAAATTCGCAGGCGTGACCTGGCAAAGAGAGGCGAGAGACCGCGAGATATGGAAATCTTTGAAAAGCGCCGAGTATATATATTAATGTTAACACTTTTTTCGTTTTCAAGCTCGCACTAAATTCTATGTTTTCATTTAAATATTGTCACTAGTCAAAAATACACCTAACATAAAAAAAATGAAGTGAGAATGGTTCAATTGTTTCTCAACCTTTTAAGCTTTACAACTCCTCCAACTAAAGATAAAAGTGCATAATATTATATTAAGACTTCACGACCCCCTGTAAAGACTTCACGACCCCCTGTAAAGACTTCACGACCCCCTGTCAAAACGTTATATCTTGTTCATGTTCCTCTTTTACATACGAGTATGTCAAGCCTTATCAGGTATCAGGTATCAGGTATCAGGTAGATGGATAATGCTTTGGACTTAAGACTGATCAGGTAATGTTCGTTTTCCTTAAAAATGGTTTATTTTCCATTTATACAAGTACATTTTATTTTCCTGAACCTTCTGATATTTCACCAACAGGTTGAGAAACTTTGATTAAAGTGTTAATCTTATACCTGTTGTATTTATAGGAAGAACATCAAATACTTCTAGGGACATAAGTTGACAGTTTTCTGAATTCATCAGTCGCATGCCCGTCAAGTTGATCAGGATATTGTGGTCCGAGGGGACTATCAGTCTCCACTCGCATTCCACATCTCCTTGCATCAAATACACGGCGAGTCCCTTAGGAGCGCTGATCGACCCCCTGCTGCCGTACATAGTTCCACCGCATATATCTGTTAAATAAATATTATACTTGTAGTATATAAATTACATCTACCATATGTTTAAAACTAATTAAATTTTCTGTATTAATGGAACATTTTGATAAAAGTTAAGTCAAATGTTTTATTTTCAGTACTCGTAGAGTCAAAACATTATTAAAAAATAGAGAAAATCCCGCTTTGCTATTAAGCAAAGCGGGATTGATCAAACCGGTTAATACCGGTTTGATCAATCGACTAACATACGGGATATAATAACATATATTATAGTATATGCCGTATTGCGAAACAATTCTATATATTAAATCATTTAAACAATTCATGTAGTCAAAATTAAAATTTGAGTGAAAGTTTCTTAAATTTTATTTTATTTCAAAAGTCAAATATCCTTTTAGTCAAAATATCACATGAAAAAAAATTAAAATTCAAAATTGCTATATGAGAAGTGATCTACCCAAAACAACAACAAAATAACCCCCATTTTTATACATATCCTCACACCGTTTCCCTGTCAGGATAGATAGAAAAGATGGAGCGCCACATTTTCCCATTGCGACATAACATACATCTCTACTTATCTATATAGTATATACGTAATATTGCAGTGCACACCCTGTTATACCGCTCTTATAATGTCTTTACTTTCTTCAAAATATATTGTAATTCCCTCCATCTAACCATACCTTCTCGGCTGGTTTCCCTTTACGAGCCCTTCCATTCACATACTATACTCGTATGTTTAGATTATCTGTCTCGGAGTGTTCTTGTTCATCTTATTTCACATACCGGAGTCTAGTTCACACTCATCCCTCATTACTTTATGTCATTACTATATTGTAACTTAACTGACATACATTGTCATTCTACGTATTTATCTTTTTCTCAGCGCACACATTTTTACTGTTATATAGTTCTTAATAAATAGCCACGGAGTCATTCTATGTCCAAACTTATATATTTTTTTTCAATTCATCCCGACAAAAACGAGTTATTCACTTTACTCTTGTAAGTAAATAATATTCAAAGTCATACAATATGAAAGTTCATACAATGCCCGCTACTAACAGACTGGCTGTCTAATCTAATCCGTTATGCAGAAAATATACAAACAACTGTTAATAGTTAACCACGTCATTGTGAAGGAACAAAACGTGAAGTCCTTACCGATTGATATTTTAGCTTTGAATCCATTCCTCGGATCTGCAGTGTCGGTAAGGAAGTGTACGTATATAATATTGCTCGAAGTTTTCAGAGTTCCAGGAGCCTTGGCGCAATATCGGCCCAACAACTTGGAATACTCCGTACCGCCGTCCCTCACTTCCACGTATTCCAAAGCGCATCTGTAACAAAACATTTATCATTATTTTAAACAACAATATAGTAGTGTTTCACGTTAAAATTAGAAGTTTTAAATTGACTGAAAATTAATATACGAGTTAAAACAATATTTGGTGAATTTCAACGCGTATGTTGTCTTCATTTTAAAATATTACGTTACCAAAAATTATAATAGGCAATTGCAGTGTAGTACAGGAAAAGGGTTTTGTGCGAAGATCAATTGTATAATGATATAACTCGTATTTCCCGCTTTAAGCGGCTGATCAATCAGTTAATACGGCTATCATTTTCTCTCATTCAGAAGAGTTAAGCGAAATTAGCTCAACTCTCAATCGGAAGAGCTAAACTAGAATGATCTCCTTCAACTAGAAGAAAATCATGCGTATGAAGAAGAAGATAAGGAGTGTGAGCGAGAACAAAATGATATTGTTAAGAAGCTAATTGAGGTTTTCCTGTAATATAGCATACTGGTATAAGGAAGTTCGTGCGTCTTTCGGTCGAGTTCATTATATCGACTTGTACATATAACCCAAGTTTTGATGTGTATCATTTAGCACAGATATGCATCAGTAAATCGGCACACTTTCACTTGGCATGTATTTTTTGTGATTTTGAACCCTTTTAAAATGTCAACTAAACATAATGTAATTCGAGCACGTTTGCTTTATGAATTCAAACTTGTTTCAAAAGCTGAAGAGACTCACCGTGAGAGATATGCATGGCATTTGGAGAAGATGTTATTATAAAAGAACGTACAACACAGAAGTGGCCTAGAAAAATGTCTATCTGGTGATGAATAACTCGAAGATTTACCCCATCCAGGATAACTTTGCATTATTGATAATGAATAATTACACGTTGTCATCGAAAATAATGTGAAAGTAACGGGTCGAGAACTTTCTGAAATGTTCTGAGTCAGTGATGAAAAAATTTGTTTACCTTCTCATCAAATTGGAAAATCATGGAAGCTAGGCAAATGGGTTACTTTAAAAACAGCCAGGATTAGTCAATCAAAGAGACTCTTATTTTTCCAGTATAATACAAGATCTCACACTGAAAGATGTACCCGTGACAAAAACGTGCTTTAGGATGGGAAACACCAAACACCGTCTCCCGCATTCTCTCCAGATTTCCTCTAGACAATCATCACCTTTTCTTTAAATGAGATAATCACGCGCAAAATAGACAATTCACCGATAAAGCAGAGATCAAAGCGGAGTTGTAATAAAGCGGAATCTACGAACTTGTATCTCATTGGGAAATAAATAAAGAAATATCACATCTATACGAGTATATGTTGTATATTATGTGTTAAGTGTTTAGAAAAACATATGATACAAGTGCAAAGTAACCTTTGTGGATATTCCAATATGTGATAGAGTTATATGTTACATTGTATAATAATAATACAGATCTAGGGTAGTTATTATCATTTCTTTTTTAAGTGAAACTTCTACGAGTATCTACGCGGTAGGGCCGATTGGCCTGAACGTCACGAAAAGTGAAACGGTGTATTATATTATTATTATTAAATTATTATTTATAATTATTCAATATTTTATTTATTAGTAAATTATTATTATTTTTTTTTAATGTTAATATTTTTTTATTATTAATAATAATTAATATTATTTAAATATTATAAAGTGTATTATATTATTATTTATTATTAAAATTATTATTATTTAAAATATTTTTTTTTTGTTTCGTATTATTTTTATATTAACATCCATTAATTTTTTTTTAATTTTAAATTATCGAACATAAAACAGCATGTCCCAGACCTGTTCAATCAAAAAAGATTAAAGTAGAATTGTTGTTACAAAAAGGATCATGTCCACATTTTAAACTAGAATAACAATTTTATTTATTATGATTCGATTTTAAACAACAAATCTAGTCACCTCAAGCGATTTTAAGGATTTCAGATATTTTACAATTAATTATTATGTCATATATTTTTAAGGTAAATTTTTTTGCGATTTCCCAACATTCTGATTTGGTGGACATGTTCTTTTTTTAATATTACCTCCTCAAATATATACAATGAAGATCGTTATAACTGGCGCGCGATGTATACCTGTTTATAAAATGACATTATCAACATATAATAAACATCCATACTCATCATTATCAGGAGTCAGATCAAATCTATCGATGAACTCCAAGCGAAGTCTATCCCCTGGTTTAGTCAATATAGTCCAAACGCATTCAGAGTGCGGATGTGGTATGTTAGGATAATTGGGTGTTGAAATCTCTGTTGAATTGTACTCTTGTGAAAGTTTTATACGGTCACCGCAAACATTTGATTTTTCCGAAAATCTAAGAATGAAGGAACTCTGAAAAAAATGTTTCAAATTTTTGACATATTACGCATAGCAATTTCATTTGTTATATACCAACTAAATAGTGATAAATATTTTATTATAAAATAACTGTAATAAATAAAAAAAAATCAAATACTCGTTTGTCAATTGTCCAATATATAAGGAAAATACAACAATTTTGAATTAGGCACATCATTCAATAATAGTTCTATTCTGACTGATTTTAACAACTTTAGTGGCTTAACTGGCAAAATGTTTGACTTCACCCCGAAGAAGGTTTCCAGTCTGGTTAAAGAGTCCGTTACAATACAGCAATTGCACAGGTATAATACCAACTAGTGCCTCATCTGCTACAGTGCTTCTAAATGTTTGACTTCACCCCGAAGAAGGTTTCCAGTCTGGTTAAAGAGTCCGTTACAATACAGCAATTGCACAGGTATAATACCAACTAGTGCCTCATCTGCTACAGTGCTTCTAAATGTTTGACTTCACCCCGAAGAAGGTTTCCAGTCTGGTTAAAGAGTCCGTTACAATACAGCAATTGCACAGGTATAATACCAACTAGTGCCTCATCTGCTACAGTGCTTCTAAATGTTTGACTTCACCCCGAAGAAGGTTTCCAGTCTGGTTAAAGAGTCCGTTACAATACAGCAATTGCACAGGTATAATACCAACTAGTGCCTCATCTGCTACAGTGCTTCTAAATGTTTGACTTCACCCCGAAGAAGGTTTCCAGTCTGGTTAAAGAGTCCGTTACAATACAGCAATTGCACAGGTATAATACTAACTAGTGCCTCATCTGCTACAGTGCTTCTAAATGTTTTGACTTCACCCC
>OX463859.1:300226-302726 GCA_949825065.1 Odontocerum albicorne
CCTAACCTAACCTAACCTAACCTAACCTAACCTAACCTAACCTAACCTAACCTAACCTAACCTAACTAACCTAACCTAACCTAACCTAACCTAACCTAACCTAACCTAACCTAACCTAACCTAACCTAACCTAACCTAACCTAACCTAACCTAACCTAACCTAACCTAACCTCTAACCTAACCTAACCTAACCTAACCTAACCTAACCTAACCTAACCTAACCTAACCTAACCTAACCTAACCTAACCTAACCTAACCTAACCTAACCTAACCTAACCTAACCTAACCTAACCTAACCTAACCTAACCTAACCTAACCTAACCTAACCTAACCTAACCTAACCTAACCTAACCTAACCTAACCTAACCTAACCTAACCTAACCTAACCTAACCTAACCTCTAACCTAACCTAACCTAACCTAACCTAACCTAACCTAACCTAACCTAACCTAACCTAACCTAACCTAACCTAACCTAACCTAACCTAACCTAACCTAACCTAACCTAACCTAACCTAACCTAACCTAACCTAACCTAACCTAACCTAACCTAACCTAACCTAACCTAACCTAACCTAACCTAACCTAACCTAACCTAACCTAACCTAACCTAACCTAACCTAACCTAACCTAACCTAACCTAACCTAACCTAACCTAACCTAACCTAACCTAACCTAACCTAACCTAACCTAACCTAACCTAACCTAACCTAACCTAACCTAACCTAACCTAACCTAACCTAACCTAACCTAACCTAACCTAACCTAACCTAACCTAACCTAACCTAACCTAACCTAACCTAACCTAACCTAACCTAACCTAACCTAACCTAACCTAACCTAACCTAACCTAACCTAACCTAACCTAACCTAACCTAACCTAACCTAACCTAACCTAACCTAACCTAACCTAACCTAACCTAACCTAACCTAACCTAACCTAACCTAACCTAACCTAACCTAACCTAACCTAACCTAACCTAACCTAACCTAACCTAACCTAACCTAACCTAACCTAACCTAACCTAACCTAACCTAACCTAACCTAACCTAACCTAACCTAACCTAACCTAACCTAACCTAACCTAACCTAACCTAACCTAACCTAACCTAACCTAACCTCACCTAACCTAACCTACCTAACTACCCTAACCTCACCTAACCTAACCTAACCTAACCTAACCTAACCTAACCTAACCTAACCTAACCTAACCTACCTAACCTAACCTAACCTAACCTAACCTAACCTACCTAACCTAACCTAACCTACCCTAACCTAACCAAACCTACCCCTAACCTACCTAACCTAACCTACCCTAACCTAACCTAACCTAACCTACCTAACCTAACCTAACCTACCTAACCTAACCTAACCTAACCTAACTACCTAACCTAACCTAACTAACCTAACCTAACTTAACTAACCTAACTAACTTACTTACCTAACTAACCTAACCTAACCTAACTAACTAACTTACCTAACCTAACTAACCTAACCTAACCTAACCTTAACCTAACCTAACCTAACTACTAACCTAACCTTAACCTAACCTACTAACTAACTTAACTTAACTTAACTTAACTAACTTACCTTAACTAACCTAACCTAACGTAACCTTAACTAACCTAACTAACCTTAACTAACCTAACCTAACCTAACCTAACCTAACTAACCTAACCTTACTAACTCTAACCTACCTAACCTAACCTTAACCTAACCTAACCTTAACTAACCTAACCTTAACTTAACTTAACCTAACCTAACTCTAACCTAACCTAACCTTAACTAACTAACCTAACTTACCTACTAACTTAACTAACTTAACCTAACCTAACCTAACTAACCTAACTAACCTAACTAACTTAACCTAACCTAACCTAACCTAACTAACCTAACTTACTAACCTAACTAACCTTACTACCTAACCTAACTAACCTTAACCTAACCTAACCTAACCTAACTTAACCTAACCTAACCTAACCTAACCTAACCTAACTTAACTTACTAACCTAACCTAACTAACCTAACCTAACTAACCTAACCTAACCTTAACCTAACCTAACCTAACCTAACCTAACTAACCTAACCTAACTAACCTAACTTAACCTAACCTAACTAACCTTAACCTAACCTTAACCTATAACCTAACCTAACCTAACTAACCTAACTTAACCTAACCTAACTAACTTAACCTAACCTAACCTAACCTAACTAACCTAACTAACCTAACTAACCTAACTAACCTAACCTAACCTAACCTAACCTAACCTAACCTACCTACCTAACCTAACCTAACCTAACCTAACCTAACCTAACCTAACCTAACTAACCTAACCTAACCTAACCTTAACCTAACTAACCTAACCTAACCTAACCTAAACCTAACCTAACTAACCTAACCTAACCTAACCTTAACCTAACCTAACCTAACTAACCTAACCTTACCTAACCTACTGAACCTAACCTAACCTAACCTAACCTAACCTTAACCTAACCTTAA